>LPNX011236536.1:83935-99730 GCA_001517045.1 Pseudotsuga menziesii | reverse complement strand
GGTATCTTATAGGCAAGTGAGTGGCTCGTACCTCGCTTCCCCTTCACACTTTTCAAATTACCAGGTACCAACAAGCCAAGGCATCTATGCAACTAACTCACCATAGCACCTGTTCGATAGGGTTTCTTAGATGGATACATCATTTTATCGGTGGAACCCTATAGAACCTGGATTCTTTTTATGGTCATATTGAATTGGATGAAAATGCCTTGCCCGATGCGGACAAGCGACTTCGTACCTTTTTTTGTGTTTCTGAAGGTGGGATTGGGATGCTTGCCGGAATTGCTTGTGGTGGTGATCGCTAGCGCTTGCCTAGTGTTCGGGTGGAGCACTCCTTTAGCTTGATCCTTGAGCCTATTCCCTTGGCCCTTGGAGCCAGGGAACGAATGAAATAATTATTACCCTGGTTATCATCCTACTCTTCCATTTTACATTAGCTTCGAACCAGATAATAGCGAGGTGGTTAAAAGCCCCAAATCTTAGCCCATACGTGGAAAGCCCTTGTATACATATTTGGGAATGAGAGCAATAGTTCCGGTTCTGCTGCTAGTAGTTATGGTTGTTCTGGTTGTGCTGCTGGAACTGCTGGAACTGCCGGTGTGCAACTGCCCGTGTTCGACCGATGCTGGGAATTATGCCAATGGAAATGCCCCTACGAGTCTGGGATGCTGTTTGGACTGCTGGTCGTTTTAACTGCTCGTTATGGGGCGAATAAATAATGTCGGTATGGGTAATAATGACCGTGTGCGACTGATGATGGGGGAATGCTGGGCTCCGATTCCAATGCTGCTGGGCCATTATCCTCCCTCCTTTTTATCTATTTGTAATGCTCCTTTTGTAATGCTTCTGTTGAAAGGCCAGCCACCTTTTCACTATAAAATTGACCCTCTCCACGTTCACATTCTCGTTTATCCCAAGGCGTTACCTTTTCACTATAAAATAGACTACCTGGATATGGTTTATTCTCCTCTGATAACCTAGCCTTCCTTATAAAATAAAGGTTCAAATTGTAATACTTAGTGATGTCTTTAATATTATTTACTTCGAAAGGATCCTTATTAACTACCTCTTATTCCATATTTTTATAAGTGCTTCAATAAAGCAATTTTAATTGATGGGTTCCCATATATAGGATCAAAAGAGAAAAACTATATATATAGTTTCCAGCGTGTGAAAATGTAAATATAAAGGGTTTTACCAGAACTGGCTTAGGCTTCCCCCTCTCCTCAAATTATTCCGCTGGACCCGCCCACCTAACGAACCGACGACCAACAAGAAATAACCCGCCAAGCTCTAAAAAATTGATAATTACGGAGAACCGGAAGCCGGGACGCTTTAGCTAGTAAAATATACCCTGCTTTACACTAGGCTTTTCATGTATTTGATGAACCCACGAACCAACCCCAATTGCTTATTAATAAATCGGTAAAGACCTATTGGACCAGATCTTATAAAAAAACCTTATCTATTTTATGATTCAGACCCAACCAAATATTCTGTGGATGAAATATGCAAAGGAACTAGTATTAATAAACTTATTATATATATTATTATGAACCCACCTTAGGTCCTTTTATATATATATATATTCTCCATTCCATGCCTAAACTTTTGTGTTTCTCTCTTCTTTACCTACCTAACCTTTTTGGAATATATAATGGGACTCTTATTGATAACCTTATTTATCGCTTTAACTTGGGGGCTCCGGCTCTTCCTATTGCTGCTTTCGCTGCTTGTTCGCGTGGTTCTATCTCGCTTGCTTAGTGGCGTGGGCTATCTTACATGCTTTTTTTAATGGGGTGGGTCCGATACTTGTTAGGTGAGAGGTGATAGGCTTCAGATTATGATTCCAGGTCAGGGTCCCTTTCTATTGGTGCTGTGCTACCAGTCTGTGTAACCTACTCGTTCGGGAGAGTCGTCTACATTAACTTGACCTTACCTTCTTATTGACCATATTACCATACAAGGAAAGAAGGGAATAAGGCCCTGAAAGTTACTAAACTAGTTTTTATTCATGTATTTACTACTTGTGCTGCCTCTCCTCCGGGGGTAAAGTTTAATTACCCCCCCCTGAGTGATATAGTTGTGGGAAGAGGGGTTAGAGAGGTAGGGGTAGGGTCTGTCCTCCCGGCTCAATGCGTTATTAAATAACTGTGGACTTCAGGTGAACAGCATCGGGTTAAATGGGCTGCTGGGACCCATCCGGTTGTAATGTGTAGGCTTTAGGTTAGGCCCCTAGTTATTCTGGGTGGGCGGCTTATCCAGATGGATAGTTCAATTAGATCGAGGTGATCATTAGGTGAAGAGATCTAAGGCAGGTATCTATAGAGATACAGATAGGTATCAAGATCTAATATCTCAGGTCAATAGATCTGGGTACGATATCTATCTCTGGGTGGTATAAATTGATCTATTTCAGTTCGAAGGGATTCATCAAGGTCAAAGGGGTAAGTTCGCAAGGTCAATAGAAGTTAAAAGGTAGGCGGCAAGAGGGAAAAAAGCGATCAGTAAGGCGGTATTAGGGCATATAAAGATAGGTCTCGATAAGTTATAAGGTCGGTGTTATCTGTCCCACCATGTGCCCTATAGGTAATCTGTTGACTGACGTTTTAAGGACACCCCCCCCTCGGTAGGGTTGAACACTAGTGATGGGCTTCTGTATTTATTGATGCATCATGGATTAGGTAATAAATTAATGTTATTAGTGCTTTATTTATTTTCGCTTCAGAAAGAATATAAGTAACCAGCCCATCCCAGCTAGCCACCAGCTGGCCAGGAGATATGCCCATCAGCCAGCAATACCAAGCCAGCCGCTTGGGGGTAGCCAAATTAGCGAGTGATAGTCTTTTTCCGATTAGACCTTATTTCCTTCCCTTCCCTTCTTAAACATACCGCTATTCAAGGTTAAAGACCGATCCTTGGTCAAGCGGGGAAGGCGAAGCCTGACACCGCTATTCATATTGGTTGGAAGGCAAAGCCGCACTATTCATATATTAATATCCTGCCTCCGAGTGCAGTCGAAGAGCCTATCCTTCCTTCAGGTAATAAGGTAGGGTCTCCCATATCCCAGCTCCCATCCGGGTGGGCTCGACAGAAGAGATCACCCCGAGGAAAGGGACTGATCTCTGATCTATTATCGGAGTCGTTTTCAGACTTACCTATATCTTCCGGGCCTATTTGCTTCTATTTTACTTATTTTCTGTTTTTATTGGAAGAGAGCTTGCCTTGATACATTGCGTGTTCATGCAAGGAAGGAGAGCTAGAGGACCCATAATTATTTGGGGTTATATATATAACTATAGGATATAATTTTAGCGGTAACGCCCGGTTCCGTAACTGGGGTCATTAGAACTAGCATTAGACTAGCCGCAATAAGAGTTGAGACTAGTCGCAGAGTGATTAGTTAGGAGAGCTTGGAAACTAGTATAAATAGTCATGTACAACCATAAGCAGTAGGTGCTTACTCTGATTCTAGAGCAATAGGTGATAGCTAAAAAGGAAATAAACCCTGAAAAAATGGGGACCGGTTCATTAATTTTTTATCCTGGTAAGAGGAGTAAAAAGAAGACTTTTCAATCTACAGAATTCAACATAGTTATCCGCGAGAGGGAAGGTCATTGTTCTCCTATCCTTATGTGTTAGCTGCTCTTGGGAGAAGCAGATAAACAAGTAAGTGGCCCGGCTGTTATGAAACCTGCGCATGCTTCGATGTGAGGATCACCCGATGCCACCATATTTAGTGATTTTTTGACCTTAAAGCCTATATACTGGGGCCTTCGAGGGATAGCGCCTAGCGCCAAGCTTCTTCGTCGGACGGGTTCTTTGGTAAATCCTGGGGCTCAATTGACCATCTTCTCATCGATTTAGTTCTGTAAAGCCTAGCGTCTATCCATTGTCTAGCCTGGTTAATAAAGCAGCTTTTACGGTTAATAAAGCTTACTTCGTCGTTGTTTAAATCTAGCCATTTCCTTGCCTCACGTGCTATTCTTAAAACACCACCAACCAAGTGCTAGGCACACTTTATCATCTGGTGGAAACGATGACCCGGAGGGCCTAATACGAGGCACGATTATTTGGGGGAACTTTTCTTTTCTTTATTCTCTACTAGTGATGTGAGGACTTACTTCCTTTCTGAAGTTCAATTCCCCTAGCTCCCACACCTGTTTTTCGGGGGCCGCCCACCCCAATCATCCCCACGACCTAACCTTCCTAACTATCTTAAAGTAATAAATTTGCATAGGACAGTTATCATATCACTTGCTTACGTTGATATATCGTGTTACCTCTTTAGTTGATTGCTTTATTTATTCAATTGGATTTATTGGATCGATTGGATCGATAGAACCCATGTGAACAACTACCAACCGTCACACCAGGCCTACTCCCACCCACCACCTGGGCCTATGACAACCAGTTAGGGCACCATGGGCCTACGGAAAACAGTACACCTCATGCGCCTACGACTTTACCTGGTTCCCACCTGCCCAACCACCTGTTACCGGGGAAGGGAGGAAATATTTTACCTGGGACTTTGCCGGGTTCCTGCCCAACCATTATGACACAAGAAATAACTGCTAGCTAGGTTGTGGGTTACGTAGTAGTTGCTTCTATTAAGTGGATTATACCGAACGAATCTGTTACCTAATTTATGAGTGTTGCTTGGTGCTCTATTCTTTTTACTTTTAGCTTTATTGAAACCTGTAGTAAGCCCATAGGAGAGCTTATCCCCCAAAAAAATCATTGCCGTAGATCATTGCCGATCATTGCCATACAGACCCAAAAGAGGAATAGTAATCATATGGGAAACGAGAGGGAATAGGACCCGGGGCGGAGCTTACATATTTTACTCCCCATAGTTGAGCCTTATTTCGATAGTACGAGTCCGATACGAGTACCTTGTTGATCCCGAGTCCAATAGCCCCATTGCCTTGATGAGCCCGATTCAGTAGGTGGGGATGTAGTCACAGTTTGAGGGGCACCGATACCACTTTCTTATCCACCCAGTACATGTTTACTTCATACCCGAGGGAAGTCCCCTTGCCAACATACCGAGTCTGTGTATATTGTCGTCTGATCTTCAACTGTTGAATCATTTATAAAAAAGCATTAGTAACTCTTTTTTGTGAGGTATCACTCACTATAAATCTCTCCCAATTGAGAAAAGCCCGCAATACAATCTAGCAAGCCCGAAATAGGGTATGGTATCCGCATATATTACGTGATGTGATATTAGCACCTATCTGGTATGCCATTTCTTCAAGGTAAGCTATAGCCTCTGTTAGTTGTTGGGCTGTTGGGTCTAGGTAAGTTGTTGGTATTGGTTGGGTGGGGAAGTAAAGGTATTACAGGTGGATTAAGCTGATTGGACTTAACAGGCAGGGGTATGGGACTGGTGGTCCTGGATTGAATAGGTGTTTTGCCGCAGCTATAGTTGGAAGGGGAAAAGGGCCCCCGTGCAGTAAGTGTAGGCAGGTTGGTCCCCAGGGCTAGTGCTTCTTTCTTTTTAAGATTGGGCCATAAACACTTGCAGAAGACCTGGTTTAGTGGGGCGTTCACCTTACGCATGAGTCCGGGATAGAGGTGAGTTAGAGAAGGCGTTCACATACGGAATTAATGGAGTCCGTGGAAGAGCCATCGACCACTTGCACGAGGACTGGGATAAGAGCCTTGGCCTTACCTCTTAGCACTGCACGGTATGGAACCATATCCGCGTTCCTACCCGTACTTATCTCTTGCACTTACCGCTGCTAACACCATGGATCGGGACTTACCCAACTAGTAAACTTGATTTAACCCGCCGTTGAGCTTGGGTTAGCACCTACCGCCTTCTCGCTTATACCGAGAATGAACTTGCTCAGAAAGAATACATACTTATGCCAATTCACCATGTATGAAGTAGTCTAAGGAATGTAACTCTTACTGCAATAATGTGTCTAAACTATTACTAGCACTCTATGCACGAATTCACTCTTTTACTTAGGGACTATCACTGCCATTATGGAGACTTCACTCATACTTAGGACTTTGCAAACAATCAGGGTGGTAGGTCTGGGCTTACTTGGCATAACTGGTATAACAACAACTAACTCGCCTATAGAGTGGTACAGGGGAAGAAATAACTAGCCCCATGGAGATAATGACTGGGACTCTTCTTTGCTTACTGGGGAGGAGAACTAACTATAGCCTATGGGGAGCTCTGGGGAATCACTAAATATAGCCTCAAGGTGACAAGTAATAGAATAAACCTCTAGGGAATTACTGGATGGACTCTGACATAACCTAAGCCTCAAGGTGACTGGGGATAACTAACCTCAAGGGGTTTGCTCACTGGGACTACTCTCTATTTGCTCTGGGGAGAAAAACTAACTAGCCTCTGGGGAACAAGGCTCTGGGGAATAACAACTAACCAAGTAATAGAATCAAAAGGACAGGACTCTTTACTTAGGATTTTTGTTTCTTTGTTTGAACCCCCCGTGCAACCAAAAAGGGGGTTGCCAACTGCACGTTATGATTGCTTTCCGGGAACAACAATACCATACTTGCCAGCCCTACGTGGTAATTATTGAAAAATCAGGCAAGCGTAATTACATATATTAAAGAATGAACAGCAGCTATGCCTTTCCACCTTTTACATATTACTTAAAGCATGCCCACATTATAAGGCCCTTCCTCCTCTTGCTTGTGGCCCTATGGGATTCCAAATGGGGATACCTTACCGTACCATGAAAACCATAATACCGTAGGATGGGGAAAGTGTTTGTTGTCCATGAAATCTATATTGACACTGGACATGGATGGATGGATGATATGAAGAACACAACCTACAGCGTCGGAGCTCTCTTTAAATAGGAGTCAAAGCCTGTGAATAAAGCCTGCTCGAATCTGAGAGTTAATCGAAGCCAGGATCTCCAATATCCGTCTTCCATACGAGGTAGAGTGCTGATCGTTCTGCTGCTGGAAATGATCCTGGACCTGAGGCTGGTAATGCTGCTCTGGTAACTTATTATGCTGGGAATGAAGCTCTGGTTCAATTGAGTCTGTTGGGAAGAATGATCCTTCTGCTGCTAATTGAAATGACGCTTATTCAAATGATACCGGGAATCAAGCTAATGGAACTGCTAGTCGTAGTGCTTATGGGCCTACTTACGCTTCAACTGCTTATGAAAATGACCCTGGGAAGAATGCTCCTTCCTTCAACAGCTGCTGGAAATGATCCTGGTTCAAATGACTATGGAACCGCTGCTGCCGCTAGTAATTATGCCTCAACTGGTGCTGCTTAGAATGCTGAAGCATATGGGAATTATGTTACTTCAACTTCTTATTTAAATGATCCAGGTTCTACAGGTGTTGATGGGGCTCCATATTCTATTGATATTGGTTCAACTGATGCTTCTTTAAATGATCCTGGTTTGGCTGCTACTGGGAATGATGAAGCCAGTTCAACTGGTGCTACTCTGCTACAGCCGGTCATTTATTGATAGCCAATAATTGCATGGTTTATTTGACAGTTGTTCATTGCAGATAGCTGGTTGTAATTGCCTGGTCTCTTTTACGAGTGCTGGTAATCATTGACTGAAAGTAAGGTCATTGTACGAAGGTCATACCCGAGAGAGGAAGGAAAGGGCCCACAAACAAGTTGCCAACATAGAGAAAAGGATAGCACATAAAGCAAGGAAATGCAAGTGGGTGTGGAGCAATACTCAATTTTCTGGAATAAGCGATTCCCTCCCGCGCATTGCTCGAAGAACAGGTGAAACATGTCCGGGACGGGTGGCCCGCTGGCTGCTTCCCCCTCTGAAGGGGACGGACGAGGGATTTAAGCTGTATTCAAAATCCTCTTCCCCTCTTATCTTTTCGAAGGAACGGAGTCTTTTGTCGCAAAGACCTCGGAAGGAACTGACCTCGTTGGTTCTGAAATAAAAGGAGGAAGGCCCGGAACCACCTCGTCGCTAACTACTGGTAACTGGAGACCTGCCAATGCCTCCGGTGCTCCCCGCTGTTTGCTTCTCCGCTTCCCAACCAACCCGCCTAAGTTTATACGAACTGCCTTGCTGTCTATATACATAATTGTTCCATTTAAGAATTTATATAATTGTTCCGGGGTTCGGGAAAGGAAAGATTCAAAACTACCTGTTTGGGTAGGCTCCTCTGCCAGAGTGTGGGAACATGACCTCCTTTTATATAAATGCCATAATTAATCAAGTCGGCTACAGAAAAAAGCTATTGACCCCGGTGGCACCAATGGGACCCCGTAAAAATTAGGACCGGAGGCCCTCAGTTCTTTATATATATATGTTATACAATATAAGACTACATTCGAGGATCCGAAGCTTTAACTGGAGATAGGAGTCAAGGGGAGTTTAGATGATAAATAAGCAAATTATCTTACCACTTGAGCGCGCTGTATCGCCACTTTGATCCTTCTAAGTGGGGTACCGCCAATGATTAAAAAGCTAAATTATATAACAAATGGCTATGGCTCCTTTGTCAGCAGTCCAACCAAAACTCGCAGTTAAGCTTAGCAGAAACAAGAAGACTTTTCCCTCTCCCTTTGGTCGATCGGTGCGAAGCACCCCTCTAAGAAAGCATCACAGAGTTCTCGGCTTCCAAGGCTCCTTAGCTTGGGCACGTCTCTAAAAACCAATAGGTTAGGTAGAACTTACCGGAAGCTCCGACAGACCATGAGAGAAGGAACCTTCACAACTTGACACATCCAACATCACGGTAAGTTACTACGACACAATATTGCACCGAATGAGACACACTTTTAGGTTAGGCACATGCTCATTTAGAATACTTACCGCTTGCTGGCCGAAAGTAGATCTCTTGCTTAATTATAATACATAGAAGACCTAGGGATGTGAACACCGAATGACACAGTCATGCCTACCTCTCTATCTTGCTTTCTGCTTGCTGACCAAATCTCCCACCAAACAAGAGAAGATATGGAACCCTGCTTTCTATACTTACCCAACAGATATGGGTACCCTTACAGGGTTCTACGCACAGAACAATCGTTCCTAAAGCACCTCACATACAGCACCTCACAGAGACTTACTCCCACACACATAATAAGTCAGAGCCTTATATAAACATATCCTTTGTGATTCCAAGTTGGCGATATACATTAAAGAGAAGGACCCATCAATGATTGATACCTGTTCAACCTTACCCCGTTTACCTAAGTATTTATTGGGTGGGGGGGGGCACCTTTTGCAAGCTATGGATCTGTTGTTGTTGGAACTTGCCTCCCCGGAATACTTATCAGTTGCTAGAATCAATAAAATATGGGAACTTGCCTCTTTTCCAGAATAGTCATTAGTTAGACGGACGCCTCTCTCATCAGAATCATCAGTGGGGATAATCCAATCAATTAGATATTACGCACTTGGTTGGGTCGATGGGCACTTTTACTAATATTTACTTTATAAGCCTAGCTTTCACTTATGTGTATCATGTGTTTCATGCTCTATACACCTTGCGTTTTAACAACCTTTATAGAATAGACTTTATTTATTCACTTAAGAACATCTTTCGAGAAGAGCGTAGCCACATCTTAGAAAAAAGCGTTACCACTCACTGCCCCATCTTACAATAAGTTACCACAGACAAATACCATATTACAAACAAAAAAGCTACCCATCCTTACCCATATAACGTATCGATCATTCTTCTTGGCTTTATTTGAACTGATTTATTCTTTTCAGTTTTGGAATCATAATTAGGTTTACGATAGCCAAGAGTCGATTTGATGTCAGGTGTTCATGCCGGTACTAAATACAGTCAATAATGCCAAGGTTCATCGCCAGGTTTCAGTTCATGCACTCGATCCCAGGAGGCACTCGATCTTAGCCTTATTTATACTCAACAAATCAATCTTCCTAACGTCCCCATCGAGGGCTAATATAGAGTTATCCCCGGTACAATATTCACTACCCGTTCACCCGTGCACCTTTCACCTTCACAACGTGCCACCATCCACCTAACACGACGGGACCGCACAGGATGGCACAACAAACATTGGCAGACAGTGGTAAGCGTACAGTGATTGATTCTATTGATTTGATTGATAGCAACATATTGGGGTGGGGCGGTCCAACGGACGGAGCCCGCAGATAGAAACCCAACGGTAGGGTGGGCAGCCGACATGATCCCGGAACTGAGGCTGGGTCAGCTGATACTGGGAATTCTGCTCCTTCAACCACTTTTGCTAGGATTGCTTTAGCTGGGAATCATGACGCTGATGGAACTATTACTTCTTCTGCTTATTGAAATGCTATGGCAAATGAGGCTGGGAAATATGCTCCTTCAACTGGTGCTCCTGGTTATGCTTATTCTGCTTTGACCGGTTCTCCTGATGATGGAACTGCTTCAAATAATTCCATTTCATTTGCTAAAGCTCTAAACACCATTCTTTCGGCGAGCGTTCTTTCGCTATAATTTAATTATCGAACCCTCCGGCAAGCGTTGTTTCATCCCAACAAAGCGTTGGTGATTATTTTCCAACCAGGGGGACACTAGCGCTGCTATTTTACCTTTCCCAACTTTACGTAACATGATCAATCACTTAACGAACCTCATTCGTGTAACGCTCTGAGCAGGTTAAATAAAGTGTAGCATTCTGATATTTATAGCAGGATCTGGTCTTTATTTCCTCGTACCGCCGCCTGTTCTAGTAGTTTAGCGGTGAGTGTCCTCCTTAGGCCCTTTCTTTCCTACCCTGCCCGGTAGGGGGAGGCTTTGTGGTTGAACTACCCGGCTGACTCTACAAACCCGAGGAGGGGCAGCGGGACAATATTATTAGTATAGGACCTTTCATTTTATTCTAATAGATTTTGAAGTATTAATATTTGTTAAATACTGCCAAGTTCACGTCTACCAAGTCCATGTGCAAGTCCACCTAGTCCACGTCTACCAAGCCCACCATAGGCCAGTCCGCCAAGTACACCAAGTACACCAGAAGGAAGCCATTCACCTTTAGCCTTTCAACAGGAGCCTCTATTTTGCCAAGTCAACAAGTCCAGCAGAAGAAATAAGCCTTTAGCCGTAAGCCAAGCCCACCGAGGAGTTATTTATTTATTTTATTGATTGACGAAAGAAAGGCCTAGTTTTTACCGGGCGGGACGAGGCGGGGGCACTTGGAGTTAACAACAGCCATCCCTCGAAGACCCATCCAGCAATCTATCCCAGCCAACAAGCAATCCCAGCAATCCCGGCTACCCCACCATTTCACTTTCAAATTGACCAGTTGCTCACTAAGCCATACCATCCATCGGTGAAGGACTGATTCTATTTTACCTAGGCCTGCTGCTATAGCTCTATAAGTGTCCTAAGTCTTCTCGCTGCATGGACACTTGCACCATAGGACCGTCCTACCCTAACGGTCAGAGACAATGAGGATTCAATTGATTACAAGTAATTACCTGACAAGCATTTATTTCTTATTGCCTCTAACAACCCTTGGTATGGAGATATCTTGGTGAAGGGCGGGGATATTTATTTTGAAGAAGCAGTACGTGGGGATAGCTTTGGTTACTTGCATTAGTAAAATGGTTATGGATTTCCAGCTTGAGTCCACGGAGTTATTATTATTCACTTGCTGCAGGAGTCTCAGGCGGTACGCTTGGATAACTGGCTGATCCACTGGGCTGGGATACTCCACTGGGCTTGGTTACTCTCTCTACCTGGATCACTAGACTCGAATCCGCTTGGTCCGCTAAATGAGGTTACGCCTAGACCGGGGGGGGGGGAGTGGGCAAGGCAAAACTATGTGCTGTTTTCCATGATGTGCATTGGGGCAGCAGGATTAGCAATATATCAAACAAAAGCAAGGTTTCAGTTTGTGTTTGATATATATATATATGATTCACCAGTTAGGTGAGGTGCACCAATTCACTTATTAAATCAGGACATGTTTTTAAGAGAGGAGGTATATTAGTTGTTATATATGCGAATGCTTCTGTTCCAACTAGAAAATATTATAACCAGCTGCTTATGAGTGCACCAGCTGCGTGCCCAGCATCTAGATCTTATCTATTATCAGTCTGGAACATTATATGACATTATTCCGCATGCTCCACGGTCGTCAACTGATCCTCAAAGACCCAACCCAAGACCTCATGCTAATAGCGTGGTCGGTTCTACTTCTTCTGTTTCCAGTGACCAGTTAAGTGGACAGCTTAGTCAAATGACCATAGCTACTAAACCCGCTTCTACTGTGCCTGAACCTCAAACTCTTTCTACCCATACTCGGACCTCTGAGGTTAATTCGGTGCAATCCACACAATTGAAGAATCCTTAGAAACCTAGAGGAAAGAAGAATAAAAAAAATGGTTGCAACAAATCCTGTAAACCTGCAAGAGAACACGACGGGTCACTCCCATCAAGGGGGTGCACAATCGGGCACGAATATATAAATGTGTTAATAGACAGTTAATGTTTCAACACGAGCTAAGACATATGAGACTCCTGAGGTGAGTTTTCCGGGAAAGAATTCTATACCTTCCCCCCACCTAACGACCCTCTCAAAAAAGACAAGCCTAATCTTGACACAGTGCTTCGCCCTCCTAAGGGTGGGTGTACTTCGTAGGTCAACGCATAATCCTAATGCACGGGATGTCCATAATTATAGTATTTTGGAATACTTATCCCAGGCATTATGTGCCATGTCAGCCTGATAAGTGCTTAAAAGCTGTCCCACACGGTGAAAAGCATTGTTGTCAGCATTGGTGGGGTTGATCCCTCATAGTTAATATCATTACTTTCAACACCAAATACAGTCATCCTAGTTAGGCTCTCCCACGAAATTGCTTTTCAAATTCAAGTGGTTATTCAAGGTCCGGAGGGCTTGTCCTTCTGAGGGCAAGGAAAAAACATCTTCCTCATAGTTGTGGATGAAGGAGCCTCTACTTATATCATGTCAATGTAATGTTGGAAGCAATTGGTTCTAATGTGCTCGTTCTGTCTAACACCATGCTTAAGGCATTCGATGGACATTCTTTCAGGCCTTATGGAATTATCACTGCGTTCGTTATCCATTGAGTTAGGTGGTAAGACCTTTTTAGTGGAAGTTGAAGTGGTTGATGCCCCTCTATACTATAATGGTATTCTTGGACGTAGTTGGTTCTATGCAATGACGGCTGTGGTCTCGTCGGTTTTAAAAGTCCTTTGCTTTCCTCATCAAGGGAAGATTGTGACCATTGACCAACTTGCCTACCGCACGCCTGATTTATGAACTAACTCTGGTACAGATGTGCCATTTGTTGGTGATTCCGTACACGCCTACATGAGTGTTGGGGCTGGTATGTTTAAGGACTCCTATTTGATGGGTACTTTTCTTTTACTTTTCCTCTTCCCGATGCTTCGAGACAAGTGGCTTAGATTCATATGATCTCTTCTGTAACCAGTGGATCCAAGGGATCTTTTAATCCTTGGTGGTGCCAGATCCTTCGGGAGTATATTCTTACGGAGCCCAGACGCCACTTAGGGAGGGGGGGGGGTGTTAAGTTGTTAACACGTATATGGCTGTTTAAATGAAGTGAAGGGTGTCCCGGGCGTTATATTCAACTTCATTGTCTATTGACTGAACAGTGAGCATGGCAAGATTGATGGAGAGTCGAACTCTATATAATGAGACATCTGATCTATAAGATTGACAGTGGTAGGACTAACAGCCGAAGGAGCTGATGGAGATATACAGTCTGAACTAACTACCAGGGCGAGGTCAGTATCAAATAAATAACTCTCATCAACAGGGATAGGGCGGTTTAAGAGAAAGACCTAGCACTAGGAAGGAAAGAGGAATATAGTATAAACTACAGAACTAGGAGGGATAGGGCAGTACAAATAAAAACTTAATTAAGAAACTAGATAAGGATAGGGCTGGATAATGAAACACAGGGAGGGATAAGGGGAGGACTATAATAGCGGGAGGGAGATCTTTGTAGGCCTGATATATGTGATATTGGTTGAATGGATAAATTGGTATAGGTGCGAATGGAGAGTGTAATGGATAGAGATCGGAATGAAGCATAGGGTTGGGCGGATAGATACGAATAGAAGCAATACTAACGGTACATGCACTCAGTAGGTGTAACGATGGCATAGCGGTAACGATGACGTAGCGATAGTGTGCTAAGTATAGGTCGATATTGAGACAAAGACCCAGATTTATATTGATATCGAGAGTCAAAGGGCCGGGTGGGATATATAGGCATATGTTCCAGTTGATTCTATTGATTAAGCTAGCTGTGGATTACGCAATTGACCCAGGACCAGTACCCTTATTAGTTACATAACCTCCTGCAGCAGTTCCAGGTACAGCAACAGTTGATCCAGCGGGTGATTCAGCGGGTGATCCAGATGTCGTAGCAGCAGTTGATTCAGTAGATGCAGCGGTAGATTATGCAGTTGACTAAGCAGGTCATTATGTCAATGAAGCAGTAGGGGGGAATAAATAGGTTGCCGCAAAAGTGAGCGGTTTACCTACATACGCACCATCTTGCCTAGCAGCATAGCTTCCATCTCTAGAGCTAAACTCTTTAGGTATAATAAGTAAGTTGCCAGTAGTTTACTTCGTTGCCCGAACAAAAGCATCAGTAGCATAAGCACGGGTAGTATAGGCATAGGCAATTGAATAGGACCATACGCGGAGCAAGCAGCATGGGCAGCAGCAGGTACTACATAGAATAGGTGAAGATCCCGATCGAGAACTTGTTGCAGAGGTACCATAATAGGCAAGAGCAGCTTCAGGACCAACAAGGTGTTCCAGATCCAAATCCTCCAGGCGTATATTCAGTTCCTTATCCTCCAGCAGCAGTTGAAGCAGTTGTTTATGCAGTTAGTTGGTGGACCTATTTCAAGTAGCATATATACTAGCAAAAGATATATTAGTTACAGAGCTTAGTTAACAGAGCCGAGTTACAGAGTCCTTATCAGATGCATATCCATTTCCAGATCCAGTAGCATATCCAGAAGCAGGGACGGTTTACTTCACAGTAGGAAAGGCAGGAGCACAGCCAGTAGCAGATAGAGTAAGGGCAGCAGTTGGTTTCGCTTAAGCAGCAGTAGACCCGTCTTTAGGTAAATAAGTTGATTCTTCCGTTCTAGCATATCCATGAGCAAGGGCAGGAACATAGGCAGAAGCACGAGTTTCCCTTGTTTACCCACCATCAGTAGCAAAGGTAGCGATAGCAAAGGCAACAGAGTCATAGCCGTCATAGCCCGTCCCTGTTCCAGCCGAAGATCCATACCCATCACCATTAGCACCAGTAGCATCATAGGCAGCAGCATCTGAGCTAGTAGATCCAGCAGTAGATTCTTTTTCTCCAGTTGATGAGCTTGACCCAGTTGCTTAGGTAGCAGCAGCGGATACTTACCTGCATTAAATGCAGGATTTTCAGGGTTCACCTGCAGAGACAGAGCTAAGAGCAGAGGTAGCAAGGGCAGCACCTCGCCCAACATCCCTTCCAGGAGCATCAGTGAAAGGTCCAGATTAACCAGTTCCAGGTCCAACAGCAGCAGTTCATTCTGTCTATTAAGCAGTTTATCCGGTTGAAGAAGCAGCTTACTAAGCAGATGTTGCCATTCTTATATTAAGTCAAGCCAGCCGCCCCTGTTTCGACTTTTGGTACATCTATAGCTGTTCCGGATTTTTGCACATCCTAACCAGCCAAACTCAAATCATCCACCAGTTGGTTCAGAAGCAATAGATGGAAATGGGCTAGCTCGTAGCAGTTGAGATGGGAGCTCTTATCTCTCGAATGAAGGGCAGGTTGCAAGGATCTTCGCTATGGA
>LPNX011236533.1:102738-114355 GCA_001517045.1 Pseudotsuga menziesii | reverse complement strand
AGCAATAAGAAGGGTTATCAAGAAGAGTCCCCGTTGAATATTCAACTGAAGGTAAGGTGGGTCCCTTTAAATGGTAAAAGTATAATAAAATATAAGGTAAATAGGCAGCTGAGTAAAGGGGCGAGGTACGAGGTACGGGAGCCGCCATCGATTTCTCGTCAAGTTCTAAGTGCCGTACCCAGAAAGCATTCATTAAATAATATAGTGCTGCTACGACAAAGGATTCCTACCTGAAGCACTAGGTTGGTGCGTAATGAGGTAGGGTAAGTGAGTATGAGGTAGGTAAATAGTAAGGGTGGGTTGTAAGAATATATACAATAAAAGTGAAGTAAGGCTCTTACTAGCCAGTGGTTTCAAATTACTAAATGTATCCTACCTATCCTGAGCTCGGCCGGAACAACTAGTAATAGTGGTCCCCAGCAGCAGATTAATTAAGTAAGTGTTATTTCAGACCTGCCTGTGAATGCTTTATGTATGGAAAGCGGTCCAACCAAAAGTTCTATGGGAAACCCCGCCGTCCAACGAGTAAGTGTGGGGACTAAGTGGGGGTAAGGAGTAACTATAGGTTAGTAAGGTCGGTTGATAGGCTTGTACTTAAGTAAAGCAAGTAAGCTAAGGTTCATAGTAATTTTCTAAGTGCCAATCCCCTACCCTCCTTACAATCTAAGTATTAAGGCTGTACTCAAAACTACGGGTTTTATCTAGCTTTACTACCTGATAGGGGAGTGTAAGTGCCTTATTTGAATGAAGAACTTGATGAGATATTCCCTAGTTTTCTTTTTTATGGTGAAAGCGTAGCAAAGCAAAGAATAATAAGTTGTATCCACTTCTTCTTTGAAATAAAGATGCACTTATAAGAGCGTAAGCGAAGAAGATAGTTCCCTCCCTGAGCTAAGCTCCCGTTCAAGGTTTAATCTAAACAAAGCGAAGAGTTCAAGTTAGGTTGAATGAATCTGAGCTACAGCGAAGAATAATAAGGTAAGTTTCATAAGTTCCATAACTAGCCCAAAGGTAATAGCCTTAGTCTTTTACTTGCCTTAGCCCTTTTGATTAAACCTAGTTCAAATAGTCTCTCTATTAAAGTAGTTCAATTTCAATTATCTTTCTAACTCTGTAGTGATTAGCTGTATTTCAGAAGCTGTATAACGACTAGTAGTTCAGTAGCTGTAGTGAAAGCTATATCTGTGCTTAGCTTGAGCTAAGCGAAGGAAGGGTTGTCTCTTGCTTACTTACCGAATAACAATAACTAGGGACGGGATAAACTAAAGTACACTTTAACACCTACCCGCCTCTATATTGATTTTATTTCTTCTGGAAAGAAGGAATGCTACCACCAGCCCCCTATAAAGATTGTTACCTACCATTAGTTCAGTACGACGGTAAAAGCAAGACGTAACGGTAATTGTTTAAGTGGGCCATCAGCGGGTGATAAAAGTAGTGGGTCAATAGTGCTATTTATTCTCTTTTTTCTATGGCTTATCCCTTCTAATTAAATACAGGGCTAAAGGAATGGTTAGAGACCACCGTGCCCTACTTCCATTCCCTTCTGTTTTCTTCCTGTGGAATACCTTTCCTTGGTGGAGTCACTTTTAATGTTGGAAGTTGTTAGCAAAATGGAGTGTGGTAAATAAATTATTCAATAAATAAATTCCTTAATATCGCTGAATCAAATGATCAATTTCGATTCCAATCCCGGATCCAGTTTACCAAGCGAAATAAAGGTGCATAGATTAGAGCAGGAGCAGCTTTAGTCCCCCACAGCTTATGTAATGAAGGGGAATAAGATCTTCGAGAGAGGAGTTCCCACTATGTGGCCCAACTTCCAAAAAAACAGATGGCAAAGCGGAGGGGGATTTTCAAAGGCAACCCGCGGCAGGAGGGCTCTTTTGGTGGTTCGATCGGGTTATTGGTTCAGAAGCACACTCACTGGTATGGGTCCAGTCAATAGGAAAGGAAGGTTAGGTGCTTACAGAAATGCCTCAAACAACTTCAACACATGCCCGGATTGCATAGATGCATGGAGGGAGGGGAAGACCTAGGTAAGCTGGAAGACTCTCAGTTTAACAGCTACAGCCAGTTGTGTTAACAGCCAGCCCTATTTTATTTATTCTGGAAGACTCTCAGTTTAACAGCTACAGCCAGTTGTGTTAACAGCCAGCCCTATTTTAGTTATTCTGGAAGACTCTCAGTTTAACAGCTACAACCAGTCGTGTTAACAGTAAGCCCTATTTTAGTTATTACTGTCTTAATGCTTATATTGTAAGGGCTGGGGTTGGCACTTATTACTTTGCTAGGAACGCTAGTTGATGCCTGCTGAAGAAATGTTTGTCCCATGCTACTTACCACCTGGAATGTTTACCAATCAGATTGGCTCATTTACCTTAATTTTTATTAGTGGTCACGTGCTGAAAGAATGAATAGTATTTGGCTAATAAAATTGCTCTTTTCGGGGGGGACATACAAATGATATACAGTCAATACAGACCCGAGAGAAGGAAGGTAGGTCTCTTGCTTTATAGATCTTGCTATCCCACTTGTACACGTTTACTTTCTTTCTGCCCCCATCGTTACCACCATAAAAGACTTTGAGACATGTTGCTGCCATACGAGCATATCAATTTAGTTCCACGGATTGATAATTTAAT
Organism: Pseudotsuga menziesii; assembly: GCA_001517045.1. Taxonomy (NCBI): domain Eukaryota; kingdom Viridiplantae; phylum Streptophyta; class Pinopsida; order Pinales; family Pinaceae; genus Pseudotsuga; species Pseudotsuga menziesii. The sequence goes on along the minus strand of LPNX011236533.1, from coordinate 111,710 downwards.
TTGTCTGCAGCCACTACCCCACGTTCTCGCATCACTCAACCAGCTTCAATTTATTTAAACTATCCTCGTTTGATTTCTTTGTCGAGCATAGTGTGTTCCTTCCAGCAGGGATATCCCCAGGTCAAGGGGGTCGGTTTCCTTAGGGCTAGCCTCTTTCTCTCGATTGTAAAGATGCTATAGAGTGCGTGGCCTATCAGTTGAAGGGATAGGCAAGTAGTTATATTAGGCTTTCACTCAAAGCTTAAGACGGTCTTCACACAAATGAAAGTGCTTGGACTATTGATGCTTCCCCCACTGAGTATGATTATGCGGGTTATCCTTACTATAATTATGCTTTTCCGTGCTACTGATCCCGGTTCACTGATACCTGCTGCTGGGAGAACTAACCTGTTTCTAGTGGTTGTTGGTAAGGCAGCACTCTACTCCTTCCTCCCCTCTCTCCATATTAGAATAAGTAGGTTTAAGGGGTAAGTCTGGTAACCCCAGGTGGATTGCATGCTCGGTAAATAAAGGGAATAGCATGCTCCCCTCGTCTTCCTGGCTTCAGCAAGAGTTGTAGAGTAAGTAAGGTAAGGTTTTCTAGGTGGGATTGGTAGCAGGTCCTCAAATGAAAGAAAGGTAAATAGGAGTCCCGTGTCTAAATTAATGAATGATATATGCTATAAGCCTGTCTCCCCGAAAGCTCTGGTACCACTGACTAACTAGGATTCCTGGCTCTAAAGCAAGGCAAGGAATGGCATCCATAGTAATAAGGCAGTATTTAATGCAAGAGAGCAGTTCCTACGATCCCAGCACACACCAGGTTGTTCCTGTTCCACTTATAGTAATTCAGTGGGCTTATAAAAGTAATACGAAAGGTAAAAGTGCGTACGTACCCAACGTTCAAGCACGTAAGTAGAGAAGGGTAGTGAACACGAAAGGTTGGTAGGTCATCGTACCTCAGTAACCCTGCAGGCTAAAGTAAATAGCAAAGCTGTAAGAATGAATCAATCGTATCTGGGATTTAAGCCCGCCCAGCCCAATAAAGAAAATAGTTATAATACCCTTTCCCTAAAGATTCATGAAGTAAGAGAAGAGGTTGGGGCATCATCAGTAAGTAGGGTTTTGAAGTCTGGTTGGTAAATCTAAAAGTATTGTTGGTAACAGTTAAGTAAAGGTAAGGTTAAGTGCCTGCCTACTAAGCAAGCTGTCCGTAAAAAGATGTAGTCTGGCTGTACCGAATCAATCAGGGCAGGCAGTTCTGACCCACCCCCACCCGATGATCCCACGGCTTACTGGTGTGATCTGTAAAAAAGAAATGGCTGCTCAAGTAGGGCAAGGTCCTCTCTCCATGCAATGCAATCCGAGCATGTGTTGTTTAAAAGTTAGTGGATTCTGTAAACACTGAAGTAGCTGGGGTTTAAGTAAGTCGTGAAAGAGGATTCCAACCAAGAAAAGCAACCACCCTTCTAACTTTGATGGTTCATAGGAAGAAGAGTGCTGTACGATCAAAAACCTTCTTCGCTTAAATGCGGTTTTTCCTCAAGTAAACGGCCCATTGTTCGTGGAGGGTCCGGAAGCATATTCATCCATCCGGGATAAATCGCATTTTCAATAGTCAAATCGATGTGCGCAAGCAGTTAAGGTGATTCCTATTCTAATAAGGCAGGTGGCAGGGCAGCATAAGAGGCTTAGGTGGGGTATTTCCTATGGCCATCTTTTAGTAGTGAATTTTCCACTTTGCACCAAGGCGCGGAGCAGCAGTTAGAGGCGCGCAGCGGGTGAGATATGAAGTCAAAGTAAATCGGGTACCCAATAAACAAGTTTTATATGGTGGTGGGTTCCGGCCGGTCCCAAAAAGCTTCCCAGACGCATAAGTGTTTTCTAAATAAATTCCTCGTGTGGGTTTGAGGCTACGCTCCTCCATTGGGGTTGAGAACTCTCATTGTTCTATAGGGAACTTAATTCATTTGCGAATTCCCTCCCTTTGTCTAGGGCCTGGGCGCCAGCCTTAATCTAGTGGTATCAATCAATGAGATATATATAAAGGCCCATCCGATCAACCTGTTAACTAATTTATTATTATGGGCTCCGTATTCAGGCACCCAGTCAGGTTGGGTGGTTCCGATCGATCCGAAAAACCTTCGCCAACTTCGTATTGAAATAATTGAAACCTCGTTTCTTGGGTGTCCGAGGATATGGATCATCCACCGGGTATCAAACTCGGGGTTTTATTTAGGGAAATCAAGTCATTATAGCATTGAAGTTTATTCCTTCCATCCATCTTTGATGCGCCTGGCCGTAATGAATCCAATTCAAGCAGTTCCAATCTAAGTTCCGCAGGGAGTAGTTCAGTTCCTAAAGGAATCCGGCAGTTCTGACGATGCCACACCATCCAGTGGCTGTCTAACCTGTCCAACTGACATAACTAAAGTAGGAAAAGGGATTTATTGAATGAATGGTCTAAGTGCGCCCGCCTACTAGGCAAGCCCGTTCAATCACTAAGTTTAGTAAATTAAGTATATAAGGGGTATTTAACATGGGTTGGTAGCAATAGGTCTAAAAGCTCTTCTTCCAGTCAGCTGAACCAGTCCGTCCCGATAAGAGAAGTCTAGTGCAGTAGCCACTAAGCATTCATTCAGGAAGTGTGGTATAGGGGAGAAAACAGGTAGAGGTACTCAGGTGGGTAAAGAGGGATAGTTAGTTGGTAGCAGGCATTAAATGAAAAGCAGGTAAGGTAGGTCTATTCTTTCCTAGAATGCAGTGGATTCAAATCCAGAATCGTATGGGCAAGGCTCCTAAGCAAGACCAATAAGGTAATACGTGGGTACCCGGAAGAAGTAACTAAAGGCAGCAAGTAGGCAGAGTCAGCAATAGTGCTGCAGTAGCGCCATGAAGCGATTAATTCAAGTGGTACGCAGTAAAAGCCAGTGTTTAGGTCTTCAGGTGGATAGGTTGGTTGTATGGTAAGACTTAATCAAAGGTAAGGGCAAGGGTAAAGGGCGAATGACTAGATGCATGCCTCTCCTCCATCCACTACGAAGCATAATTTATAGCTGATGCATGAAAAGTGCGCTAGGGTAAGTTATTCTGATTCTGTCCTGATCCCAGCTTATAAGAAGTTAATAGCAGTAGTGAGTGACAAAGCGATTAATTCCGGCAAGTGGTATAGTTCCGAACGTTATGTCTAGATCTTCCGGTGGATAGGTCGTATGGTAACAAGGAATAAAAGCAAGTAAGTAATTCCGTTTCTTTCATTTTGGGGTAGGACAGATTATGCTTTGCTTACCGACGGAGCTTATCAATTGGGGTTCCACTTTCAATTCTTCCAAGAAAACACCTCGGCGATGATTTGAATTTATCCTCTCGGCGATAATCAAATTATTAGCTAATTACAGATATAGGCAAGTCGATGGCTGAGAGAATGCCTGAGCAGTATGGCTTATCGCTCACGCCGGGTCCGGGCTCCGCAGGACACTGAAAGAATCAATCCTCTCTCTCTTTATCTCGAGTTAGCAGAGGCTCCTTATATTATACTTAGATAACGAACCCCAAATCAAATATTGAAAAACCATCTTTACCCAACTACCTTCGTTACTCACTACGCCACCCATGTGGACCTCATAGCATTGGGATTAGTAGAGCCGGGACTAAGCAGTACCTTTCATTAATCCAAGTGGTCTAGGGCTAAAAAGCCTAGCTCTTTAGGTGATAGATTTTATGTACATCAAAGGTAAGACAAAGATAAACCATACAAACTAAGCATTCTTTAAGCAAGTGTGAGCATCTTTCTTTATCCTGGCAATGTATGAAGCCCGCGTCCAGCTTTCTTTCTCTCTGGATCCCATCCCGTCCTCCGATGCAGTAAGTCTAGGCAGTAAGTATTATTTAGGAACAGGGTTAGTGGTAAGAATAAATAAAAAAGGTAAAAGTAGGTAGCCAGTAAAGATTGTAAGTGCTGAACCCCATCCAATAATCCGATATCTGATCTAATAAGTTATGGTTGATAATTCATCCCATCATCCGGCAGTTAAACGATCTCAGCAGCTAAAGGTCAACCACCCATTCTATTCTATCCAGCCATGTCTCTTAAGTGCTGTCTGTAGATTCTCAAACTAACCGGGGCAGTTAAACGACGATCTAAGCTAAAGGGATATAAGCTAAAGGCGAACCCTATCAGCTAATAGACACTCCCGCAGGAGCATGCTACTAATAAAAGTGCTCGACTAATCGCCCGCCCATCCATCCAGCAGTCATGTCATGCATCCATCCCATCTGGTTTCTAAGAGAAGGTAAGTAGCAGTACCAATTCACTAAGTGCGTGCATTCATTAATAAAGTGGTACTGGGTAGAACAGGTCTAGTGATTCTGGTGGGGAAAATAGTTTGTATGGAACCGAGGGGGTTAGTGAATAGTTCCTCCCGTACGAGAAGGTGTTACTGGCTTCAGAGCAATGGGTTGAGCAAGCAGCACTCCATCCATTCTCCCCTCCCTCCATATCCTAAGTTGGTTAAGTAAAGTAAGGTAGGTGGATAGCATGCTCGTAAGTAAAGGGTAAATAGATGCCGTACCTCCTAAGATTCATTCAGTATAGGTACAGGTCTAGGTCTTCAGGTGGATAGGTTGCATGCATTAAATGAAAGGGGGCGGGTAGGTTATATGGACTGGAAGGTAAAAGGAAGGGTTGTATAATGCTGTTCTGAGAATAGGTAAATAGCAGTAGCTCTTAAGTGCTTCATTCATCCAAGTGGTATATTCCAGGTCTATAGATAGACAGGTGGTGAGTAAAAACATAAAGAAATGTAATAAGGTTGTATCATGCGATCAATGCCACGCAATGCAATGCCATTCTGCTCGGGTCTTCTTTCTTTTCTATAGCTGTACCGACCGTACTTGTTGCCTAAGTTGATTAAGTAAGAGGTCTAGGTCTTCCGGTGGATAGGTTGGTGGATTGTCTGTAAACACTAAAAGGTAAGGAGCGTAGCGGTAAAGGGTTCGTGACTAGCATGATGCTTCCCCTCCATCCACTACGAAGCATTCTTATCTGAAGCATGAATAAGGTAAGGCTAGGGTAAGGTGGTATGATCCGATCTTGATACCAGCTTCTAAGGGTTGTTCATATAAGTCTATCCTAAGCGCTTCATGAATAATCAAGTGATATAGGGCAAGTAGTTAGTCAACACATAAGCTAAGAGGTACAAGAAAGGGATCATAAGTTCTGGGGCTCTGTGATATGATATGTATGTGGGGTAGTAAGATCAAGAGTAAGTATGAGTCTGATTTGGTGCTGATACCAGTTCTAAGGGAGGGGTTCCTAGCTCTATCTGCTAAGCGCCTCATGCCAGTTGTGGTATAGGGATCTAGGTCTGAAGGTACACAGGTAGTGAGTAACCACATACATAAGGGGGGGTTGTATCGTATCATGCCTGCAATGCCATTCATCCATTCTGCTCAGGTGAATAGCGTAATTTCTTAAGCGCTTCATTAATTCAGTGTTATAATAAGTAAAGAAGGTATAGGTGTCTAGGTGGGCAGGTAGGTTGTAAACACATTAAGTAAGGTCTCAGGGGGTAAGAACGTTGTATCATGCCATGCCGGGTCTGGTCTATAGCGCGCTCCTTCTTTCTTGCTCATGGGGCAAGCGATATCGATCAAAGGTATTTTTAAGGAGGTTCTGAAGGAAGCGTGAGGCTAAGGGGAAGGTATAAATATCCATATAATAAAGCTAATGGGTTTAAAAAAGGAAGCAAGCTCAAGGGTAAAGCAGCGCTGTTTCCAGCCTAATGTGGGAAGGTGGATTATTTTAACCGAGTGAAAACGCTAAAATTATAACGGTAAAGTATCTAAAAGAGCAACCTCATTCGAAGCTTCAACCCTGTTTAGCATCAAATAAAAGTTGCATTAGGGGTATTAGGTGTCCCGAGGCAAGGCTTCTCTGTGTATTGTGACCTAAGCCGAGGGCTGCGAGCATCAGGGGGTCGGTATAGCGGTCAATCCTCCTCTTTCTAGTGGTGGCATTTTCCCTCCAAAGTAAATATGCACATTCCTTGCCCGATGCGGACAAGCCCTCCGGACCTTTTTTCATAGTCCCTTTTTCTAGTATAGTCCTTTTCATACCCTACCTATAAGAATCAAATTGCGGAGTGCATTTCTCTTTTCTCTCAACAAATAACTGTGTTCTCTGAACAAAACCTTGCGGAGCAGTTAGACAAATCCCTCTCCCTTATGGTCGAGCGTGCTTCGCATCCTGCTAAGAGGAAAATCTCTATAAGGCTTAATCTCTAGAGAGCTTATTGGTCATTACTCCACAGGACATGTTCGGGCAGGTTATAGAACTGTCAGAATATGGGCAGGGTAGGGGGAATTGAAGGAAAGGTCTCTTTTATGGGAGGGAATAGGGCAAGGTGAGGTGTCAGAGGTAAGGTAAGGCAGGCAAGGAGTAAGGCGTTCGGTCAGTAGTAGAACTCCATCCTGTTCACATAACTGGTAGGTACCGCACGGACAACCCAACCACCTATAGAGCAGAGCTCTCCCATGGCCTAAGACCTTATGGAAGTCCGGCTAGTACTTATTAGGGGGGCTTACACTCTTTATTGAAAAAAGAATGGAAACTTTATTGTCAGTGCACCTACCTTGTCATGCATGGAGAAGTTGTTAGGATAAACGGACTCATGCTGGGCGTTACCGAGCCACATAAACATTTGGTGTTTGCTGGACCACAATAGAGGCCTGAAACTTAAGGCCTGGACACTTGAATAGGCCTGCTGGTTAGGCCTGGAAAATTGAATAGGTATTGACCACATATATCACTGTATCCACTTGTTCTCAACTGATTCGTTTTCAACAGGTTCGTTGTTTTCACCTTGGCTATAAGCAGTTTATACTCGTTCGTTCTCAACTCGCTCATCCAATGGGGGAGGTCTATTATATCTTCCGGGTTTGGGGTGTATCTCTTCTCTCGATCGGTAGCGCTCAAACCTCATGGGGGAAGTATCAATCAATGGCCAGGCCTCAAGTTCCATACCTAATGGTTTTCCTTGCTCATGTTCCACGTCTAGGGCCAGGCCTCAATTGCGGTCCTCTATTCCAGACCTCTAATGTTTTCATAAAGCTCCGTATGTGGATGAACAGCATCCAGGGAGGTTCCAAATAAAGTTTCAAAGGTTGAAGCATATTTCACGTCATGCGGGTATGTGACTTTCATGGGGCGTAGATCATTCTTGAAAGTCAAAGGTCAAAGGGTATTGATAGGGTGGAAAGGAGTAGCTAAACCGATTGCATGCAGGCTGTAAAAAAGAAATAAATGCTCTGAAATGCCATCCTTGCCCTATGAAGGACAAGCGGCTTCGCTCCAATTTTCATAATAAAAACCATTAGTTTTATCCGCCCGATTATAGATTGCGCATGTCGGGTCAAGAAAAGAATATTTTACTGCAAAACCTAAACTGATAAGATTTTCATCGATCAATCTGCCATGTAAAATATCTGGGCTGGCTCGAGTAATCAGGAGACCTAAAAAAAAAAATAAATATGAAAATAAAGATCCTCCATAAGCTGTTGTTATATACGTAATTAACCAATATTTGAGATTATCTCTTGCAACACTGAGCAGAGCTTCTAGGCGATGAGTCCCCATCCCATCTGAATAGCTAAGCTGAATAGTCCAGTTGAATGCGGCTTCAACCATCCTGGGAAACCATCAAATATGCATCAACGTACGTCCAGAATGAATGCCCTATCTCTTCCCATTTTATTAGCAGCGGAGCCTAGGGGATGTGGCTCCCATGGATTCCCCATTGGATTATTCCCACTGGATTTCTTATTCCCATTGCTTATTTCCCTCCCATAGGAGTATCGCCATTGCTTATTCCTCCCATTGGATTATTCCCAATTAGCATAGTATCCTCTCTCAATTTGTATTACCTCTCCTTCAAAGAATGGAGGCTTAAGGGACGGAGTCGCTCGACTAAAAGGAGAGGGGCTTCTATTACGCTTTCACTTGGAACTTAGTGCATGTTCAAAGCTAATGGAGACTATAGGAAGCTAGTATCTTACTTACGTTACTGGGACACACATTCTAATTCATAGATTGTACTCTTAGTAAGCAAAGGAGACAACAAGAAGCTTACTCGCTGTAGCTGCTGGGGCATCACATAGCGGGCCACTTACGCTCAGCTTTTAGTTATAGTCCCCTATTAATGAAAATAACGTAGATATGCAATATCATATATTATGGATGTTCTGACAATGTGACTGGCGGATGAGAGACTGGCTATTGGCTGACCGGTTAGCTCAGCAGGAAGGTCAAAGCGGTAAGTTGGCGTAGATCAGCGAGCGTTCAGTAAGGCGGCGGGATCAGCAGGACCAAACCAGGGATTCTATTCAACAATTTGAAAGTCCCATTTCACTTTCATCTTCAGATTGCATAGATTACACATTGAAACGGAAAAGTAAAACTTCACACGAGGTACGAGGGTGAAAACCTTCGGGTCGTAGAAATGCAAGTATCACGTAGAAATGCGAGTATCATATGTAATGTTTTAAGTCTGTGGAGTTGGTTATACTGGAATGACTAACACTGTTAGCACTGTTTATGACTGGCTCTGTTAGCCCCTTCCTTCTTCCCATGCCGATGGATCCGTCCGTTGGACCGCGCTCCAGTTCAAACTATGTTTCCGTTCGTCCGTTGGACCACGTTTTCCACCCTCTTAAGATACCGCAGCTTCTCTTTTTAAAAAGCAAGCTGAGTAACGGCCAACGAGCAGGGTATGCAAACAACCACCCCCAATAACTCTGGCATGTGAGTCCCGCGCGAGCATCAAGCAACCCCTAGGCTATTCCTTCAGATCCATACCTGGTATTGGAGCCCTCATAAGAGGCTAAGTAAGATGGATTACGCGCTCGGAATATTGGTTCTCACGGATCAGCCGCCGGCAGGGCCGAAAATAGAGTCACTGTTTATTGCAAAATAGAGGCCCACACTAGGGGGTCCT
>LPNX011236532.1:117667-128811 GCA_001517045.1 Pseudotsuga menziesii | reverse complement strand
GTAGTTATCTGCTTATAATTGTAACTAATACGTGCTTTACTCCCATAATAGATTGAACAAGGATTGATTACAGATAAACAGGTAGGTTAATGTAGGGTGTATTCAATAGAACACATATTTACTATTATAGACCCAGAACTAGCATGTGATTACTTATACATACCAAACTCGATATTACTCATATGTTATAACACGTCTCTAGTTCTCCTTATTATAAGCTCTGAAACCCATTGCACTCATAGATCGTACTTACCCTAATTATGTGTATTAGTTCAGCTTAGGTGTCTTCACAGGTATCATGTTTACATAACTAACACAGTACTTTTGTAGTTAAACTATATAGAGTTAGCTCATAGAGGTTAAATAAAACCTGATCCAGGTGATACTATAAGAATAAAGCACAATGCAGCCTTTCTACTTACTTATGGTAATCATTCTACTCTATATGCAGATACCGTATAGATTTGATAGACTCCAACATGCCCCTTCAAGTCCAGAGTAAGAGTTAAAGTATGAGTACATCTACTTGTTGAGATTGATAGCTAACAATGGGATGACCTTACTATTAATGTATAGTATCCTTATAGCTTATGTTATACTTATAAGCCAACTAGTATGATCTATCCATAATAACTTAGTACATAGTGAATACAGGTAATCACTATTATGTAAGCACTATTGTGTGAAGTAATCACCTCTTTCATCGTATTACTTCTATAAACAGGTAGTAACATAGAGAACAGTGCACTTATATTAAATATAACCATGTTATTACATTACCAGCATACGTACCAGTTGTTGATCCTGTTGCTTATATAGAACCATATGATGTTGGGATGGCTTGGCTTAGGACCTTTTGTGAGGCCTCATATCTTATAAAGGCAGGATAGAGCCGGGAGCTGTGGAAGCCAACTATCATTGCCCAGCAATTGAAGGAGCATTATTTGAAGGAATCCCAGGATCAGTTCCAAGAGCAGTTGAAGTAGCAACATTCCAAGCAATTGAACAAGCATCATTCCTGGCGTCATTCCTAGCACCGTTGAAATGGAATGATTTGCATAAGCTGTATAAGGAGCAGCAACACCAGTAGAACCAACATCTCCATAATCAGTTGAACGAGCATCCCCAGCATAATCAGTTGACCCAGCCTCCTCAGGATCATTTCAAGAAGCACCAGTTGAACCAGTAGAATCTCCATAAGCTGTTTCAAGGAGCCTTTTAAGCAGCAGTTGAACTAACATAATACCCAGTATCAGTTGAAAGAGCATCATTTTCATAAGCTGTTGAAGGAGCTTTATTACCAGTATCAGTTCCAAGAGCATTATTCCCATAAGCATCATTTGAACTAGCATTGTTCCCAGCCTCAGTTCCAGGAGAATTGACATAATAAGTTGAAGGGGCAGCATTCCCAAGAGCAGCCTTACCAGCAGCACCAGTTTAACCAACATTTCCATCATAAGTTTAAGAAGCATTATTCCCAGCAAAAGTAGCATTTGAAAGAGCAGTTCCAAGAGCAGTTCCATCATAAGTTCCAAGAGCAGTTGAACCGGTTTCCTCATTCCCAGTATAATCCCCAGACCCCCATTAGCACTTGAATAAGCAGCAGTTCCTGTAGCACCAGTTGTTGTTGAACCTACAGCAGCCCCGGAAACACCTGTTGAACTAGCCCCTGCAGAATCAAAAGAAGAAGTCTTCATTCACGAACTTACACTGACGTTACCTTCTTTTGGATTTCAATCTTGCCGAATACTCTTAGTTTCCTACCTTTGCTACCCCAATTGCTGGATTAAATGGCTGGACGACAAACGTATCTATGCAAAATCTAGGTAGATTAATCTGGCTTTCACAAGCACAAGGCTAGCACCCCAAACCAACATAGATATGCCGAGGTTAAACCCAGGTTATGCAAATCCAAGTGCAGACGTATAGATGCAAGTTCAAGTGTAAACGTCTCTATGGCAATATAATATATGACATAAATCTAGTCTCTCTTTTCATGGCGAGTAAACGTATCTATGGCGACATATAGTAACTAGGTTGTAGTAGGGTAGATATGGCTGCAACGAGGTATGCTGGTTGTGTTAGGTTTCCAAGAAGGTTCTCCTATGGGGCAAAGGAATGGAGACTAGATCGATTATTTGGTTTTTTGTTCTTCAAAGGAAAGGTTGTTCCAAGTGGAGTTATATCCAGTTGAGAACTAGAGTTTCTATGGTGCACTCAATCCAAGTATAAAACATAGATATGTGACATCGTACCAACCTATAGCTTATTCACTAGAGCTCAGAGAGATAGGGTTCAGAAAGGTGAAACGTCTCTATGGCACCATCATATGTGAAATAGAGCTCTATTGTTCTCTTTGTTTTTCATGGCAAGTAAGTCTATATTTGACATCGTGTATGAACACGTAGGGACCATACAAAGTAGTAGAGTAACCAATCTGACACTACAGCTAAAGCCAATTAGCTAGCTTTAGGTATTCTCTTTTTCCCAATAATGGGAGACTATAGTTCTTCTTAGCCGGGTTATGGAGAGCGGAAGGAGACTAGCCTTTGGCAAGGGGCTTTGTCTAGGAGTGAAATTAGAGTTATAGAGAAATAGAATCGGATTGAAAGGGACAAGGTGAAACGTCTATATGGCAACATCATATGTGAAAACGTGGATATGCTACTAGTCTAAAGAGTCATTCTTAGCTTTAGTTAGATGCAGACGTAGATATGGCAACATCATATGTGAAATAAGATCTATTGTTCTCTTTGTTTAGCTGTTCATGGCAAGTAAAAGTATCTATGCCGATATTGTATATGAACACGTAGGCACCAGACCAAGTAGAGTCACCAAGCGGATGATTCTCTTAGCCCAGCTTTTACATCGGCAACCTGGCTTAGTAGTGGCTAGTAGGGGAAAATAAGTTTCTTATTTTTGTAGTTCTGTCTGCTATGGCTTCTGCTAGTGAGTTCTCCCGGCTAGGTCTTCTCCGAGGACAAGTTCAACGTATAGATGGCAATCCAGAGAGTTAACGTTCTCTATGCAACATCGTATATTAACATATCTATATGCAAGTATAAGGATATTAGTTCTCTGGTTCTATAAAAACGTATGTATGCAACATCATATGTTGACGTATTTCTTTGTTGATCGGATTGTGCATCTTCAGATACAATTGAAAGTGGAAAAGTGAAAATGTGAAATTAGGACCCGGAGAGGGCGCTATCCCGAGGTAGAGGGGAGGAGGTTTTCTTTAACTGGTAGCGGATCCAAGTAGTATTCAGTTGAGCCCGGCCGGTATCCGATATCCCATCCCAGCGGAAAAGAGGAGCCCAGCTGATTCGAGCAGCAATGATAAGGATTTTCAATTCTGTTCTAACTTAAACTTACCTGGGCCAAGCCAAACCAAGGATTCTATTTCACAAAATAAATGTCTGGCTCTGAGATGATAACAAATTACAACAATAGCAAGGAAGTATAGATTGAAAAGTTAATGTATATATGTGAGAGTGAAAACGTAGATATGGCAGGTCGAATAGAGGCAGGCAGGTTCATGAGAGAGAGCTGGAATCACCTTACATTCTAATGGGTTATTATATGGTCCCAGAGAGAGCGAGACACGGGCCCAGTAGCATGGAGATTGGGCCTTTGACAACTGAACATAAAAGGGATACAAATGTAATTTGAAAGAAAAACACTATGTGTAGTGGCTTCATTAGAGCTTATTGAAGGAGAGCAATATATGGAACTGGTTAATGATGATGCGCAGAGTTCATTCATCGAAAACATTTTGAATTGGAGGAAAAAATATTATTTAATCCCATGGTGGATGGAGAGTTGCGTTGGTGGAGCATCTGTTCTTTTGACACGCATTCAAATGAAGCCCTGGAAAGATGGAAAAATAGGTTGTATGAATTATCCAGCCGAAGGTGCGCGAGAATGAAAAAGTTAGTACGCTGGATCATGTCTGAGTTACATGATCTTCCATGGTTTGACAGAACAGGATGGGTAGACATCTTCGTAGGGAGTGTTTGAGGCTCAGAGGCTTTAGTCCATGGTTGCAACAGTTAAGGGAACACCTATGCACTAGTGGGTGATGCATCGCGTGGAGTTGAATGACTAGCTACAGGTGGTACAATGCATTTAAGTGAGGTTTAACCCTCATAAGATTTGGAGTTAAGTAATAGGTATAAGGGTATTTACATGGTGCCAAGGAGTTGGTACATCCAAGAAGAGATCTAATAAAAACATGAATTTGGGAGTAGTCGAGTACCCAGTTCTGTGCAACGTTCATATTTACATTGCATGACCTCATGCTGAAAGTGGTGTTGTACCACATGAATAATTTTATTTTAAAGCAAAAGCCTTGGCATCCTGCACAGGGAGTGGTTTGCACATACCTTATGAAATTGGCAAAGTAAAATAAACCTGTGTATTGTTTAAAAGCGAATGGGGATTACATTCCTGAAGAAGACAATCCCTCAAAACTCAAATCAATGAAAATAAGGGGGATGGAATTAAAGGCTATAGGGGCAAAGGTTTCAGTATATTCAATTCATTCTACTATGGCTCTACTTAATTAATTAGGGATAATACATTAGTACGGATACAATTACCTAAGCTATTAGTCTGAGTGACTGATCAGCTTCAACCTGCTTAATACTAGTATCCCATCTCGTATTATATATAATCATAATAAAATAAAGTAAGTAAGCAGTACGTTATCTGTGTTATGTTAATTAGAGATAAAACAATATGGTAAATATGAATACTATGGATATTACTCTTATTTAACCACACAATCTACACGTATCCCCTAATGATGTATGTTTATAGGAGAGATGCATGTTTCAGATAGAACTAAGACCATCGAATTGCTTGTACTAAGAGCTTGAACAGTATGAATACCACAACTATTGAATCATCTAAGCTGCTTTGTATAAGAACAGAGTGTTCTGCTTATGTTCTAATCACGATAGCTCATATGTTCTGAATAAACAGGACCTTTTTACGAGCTTAGTACCATTTATTGACCCTTTCTGAGCCTAATTAAACAAGATTAAATACTAATAGTAAACGTACACGAGTTTAGTCAGTATTAATAAGGTAAGTATTAACATAATGTATGATAAGCTCGGCATATACGAAATAACAGTAAGTGATTTATTACGGATCTGCTTAACCTATATACTTGTATGATCTTAGACTCATAGAACCAAGCCCCTTACTTTATACTACAACTTATATGTATACGTTAATTACTTATATGTTTTAATTCATGAAATCTATAACACTAATGGCTGTAATAAGCACATGGTATGTACCCTTATTTACATAAGATTAATACCAGTCAAAGTAATTATTACACTAGTCGAAGTTAGTAACCAGTAATCACAATACTAGTATATAAAATACCATTGGTGTTAAAGCTTGGTCCCACTTTTTCACCAGTACTATCGGCTTATTCCCGTAATCTAAAGAGCATTATAAATAAGGGTAACTACTGGGTTAGGATGGTAATGATAACAAGCTTAGTAATGGTATATGATTTCACACATCACTTACTTTACCTAATATATGGTATGCTTTTTTACTGATAAATGATCTCGATACTGTATCTAAACGTAATGTGATAACCTATGTAATCAAGCTTGTATAATATAATAAGCTGTACTCCAGTATAATTGATACCCTTTTCATACTATTGTCATAACAAATTTTGTTCCATTGCTTGTAGAGAAAATAGTACTAGTTATTCCCATAAAAAAGGTAACATTAATATGATGTATGGGCTGTAATGGTGATATTACTCTGATTAGGACAGAACACCAGTATTACGGATATCAGCTTTCCCTCTCGGGACTCTTTTATTTATGCCTCACGGGGATTCCTCACGGGTAAACTCTCTTATTTATACCTAACGGGGGCCATTTTGGATCATGCCAGTAATATTATTGAGCAAACGGTCATCCAAGGAATAACATGGCCTGGAACGAACCTTATGACCTGGATAATATTATATTCTAAATTCTTGTGCAGACCTCAGAGATTCATAATATTCTTTACCCAGAGGTATATTCATATTTATTGAAAGGATAGACAAATTGCTGAGTGTCAGTAATAAATTGAAAAGGTTAAGGATAATTAACTTCTCCTTACCCATTCAGTGCAACAGCCTAGTTCTTTTAAGGTTATATGCGCAACTGCCTCCTAGAGTCTTCTATTTACTGTTTTTTCAGGGCTCAGCCCGCATCTATAAACCTTTAATACTCTTAACCTTCCTTACCCTTAAAGAAATGGAATAATAATTTGACCTGGCCTGGCATAATCAGTTATATACAAAAAAAGAAAAGAAGGATTATTGCCTAACTATATAGGTATTGCCTGACCGTAGAGGAATAAATATTATTAAGTTCTATTTAGTTATTTGTGCAGACCTAAGATATTTAGGATTATTATTTACCCTGTTAAGAGCAGCATTTACCTCCCCATCTTATATACAGTATCTTATATACAGTTGGGATTTCTATCATACTATACCCTATTGTAATTACCGAGATGTCTATCATACCTTACCCTACCTGGAGGTAATGACCCTTACTTTATTGATATGCTTTACCTTTATAACTATTGTATTCCCAGAGGTTAACCCTGGGAGAAAGGATCAACCTGGGCTGGGGGTCACTTTAAAACCCTGCAAATATTCTTACCCGGACCTTAGCTTAACATGGCCTGAAGCATCTTATGATAATCCTTAAAAGATGATCTGGTTTGCTTTGTTTGTTTCGGCCCTTTATTTATTTATGGAAAGTTTACAAGACGAGGCGGGGCGGGGTTAGAAGGTGACGGCAGTTAACGGTGCGGAGGGAAACGGACCGGAGAATAATACACCTTTTTCAAATCTTAGCTTACCCCACCACCTGAATAATACCCAGAAAATTATTACCTTAGAGACCACCTTCCTATTACCCGGAAATGATAAATGAGATATCTATCATACCTTTAACCTACTCTCTTCTTCCCCGGAGCAGCAGAGGGTTACCCTTTTCAATAAATAGAATTTCTTACTCTTAAACTTTACCTTAACCTAACATCGTTAACCTGCTATCGTTTACCTGCTCCTTACCCTTACCCCTTTATAAAAGTAATTAGTTTCTATATGCAGACCTGTTAGTTTATGCAGACCTCATAGATAAAATAGATAAGTCTTATTACCCCGTTCCGTTCAGAGCAAGCAGCATAACCCGTTAAGCCCATTCAGAGCTATAGATTGAACATAGATTATAGATATTTGGATTATATATATTTCTTATAATAGATTAGAGTATTTATATATGTTAATTACTACTGTTCGGCCTTATGCCCTTATAACTGGCCTGGCTTTACTGTCTGGCCCTTATGACCGGGGTTTATGCCCTCCCCTCCCAAATAAACATTATGAATAAACCTCAATAGCTCTCATAAACCTAAGAACTGAATGTAAATCTAAGAACACTGCTAAACAGGGGTGGAGGCGTTTACTGGCACACCCTTTATAAAGACTTGCCTGGACAACTTTCTCATCAACTAGTTCAACCGGAAGGAATAATGAGGTTACAACTCCTTGAGTTCGGTTCACTGGACTTGGGTTGGTTCAACTGGTTATGCTCCTTAAACCGCTTCTTGGAATGACCCTGGTAATGCTGCTTAGAATCCTTTTGCTGGTTGTGCCGCTGACAGGAATTATGATGGTTCAATTGGTGCTTCTGAGAAGGCTGCTGGGTCAAGAAATGAGGGATTTCTCCTTCAAAAGAGATTGGAAATGCTATGGCAAATGAGGCCGGGAATTCTCCTTCTCATATTGTGCCCCAAAAAGTAGCAAATTAATTATCAAAGGATGTTGAATGAGATTGTTTTCTATAACCGGTAGCCCAAGCTTAGTACCCAAGCCCATCGGAGTGGCCCATCCGAGTAAACAAGCCCATGAGCCCATCCCAGTGATGACCACCACTGTCAAAGACTTCTGGCAAAGATCCTGTTGTTAGTAAATGAGGCGACCCTTCACAGGTGCCATTGTAAGTAATGCATCGTAATGTAATCCAATTGAGGTAGTAACATTTCCATGATTCTGCAGCGGTATAGGTATATATGGGGGTTTATATATATATATATATCGAGTAAGAGGTGTAGGTTTCTATGTTTCGGTAGAGGTTGAGGGCTCTTGTTCCGTCTTGGTGGAGTAAGAGTTCGAGGTATAGATCTAGGGCTATGTTTCTGTCTAGGGTCTACGAGTACTCTGGCTGCTATGGGCCTATGAAAGGCTAGGCCTCCTGGCCTTGAGACTTTCTATCAAAGCCTGTAATCGAGTGCATGGAGTGCATCGACTGGATAAACTAGTGGCTAAAGGGATTCGGTTTATATTATAGATAAACGTTCTGAAAGGGTATATTTCATAAAGAATAAAATCCATTTAATTGGTCCGATGATGAGTATTGATGATTATGTCTCGGCCCTCCTATAAAAGCAATTAAATTAGTAAAAAGCGGCTATTTCTCGGTAACTGGTAATCGGTATGTACCTCCTGGGAATGATCGACTGGATCGACTGGATCGACTGCATTGAGTGAATGAACACCTGGCAATCATAGGGAACATTCTTAAAGGGTATAGTGCAGTAAATATAAAATCCATTTAAGAGGTCTGATGATAAATTATGTTTGGCCTCCCGAGAAGAGCAATTTTATTATACAAGAATGGGTAATGGGGGCTGTTTTCGAAGATAAGGTCCACCAAAAAAATGTGCCTGCTCAATACGGTAGTGTAGCCATAATAAGTGGATCCATCCATTTGAATAAGGCCCATGAAATTGTATAGGTGCGGTAACTTGCTGCATTATAGATGAGAATATCCATAGTAACCATATTTTTGATTAATCGCCGATTCTGATCCTCCCTCTGGTGAATTAACGTATGTAATGCATGCTCATTCCTTCAATCTATCCCAGTATCCAAGCCAAGGATCTAAGCCTGCCCGGTAGCCCAAGCGAGCATTCCAAGCGAGCATTCCAACCCGGTATCCAGGCCGAGTCTGCGAGTTGAGTAGCCGAGTATCCAAGGCACATTGAAAATAGCGCAGCATCGAAAGTCGAGTCGCCCAGTCAGTATCCAAGCCAAGCAGCAGTGGATTAGCCAAGTAGTAGAGTAGCTCAGCTGAGTAGCTTATTATCCAAGCCAACTGGGATCAAAGCCAAGTATCCAGGCCAAGTAGCCCGCCCAGCTGAGTAGCCCAGCCAAGCAAATGAATAAATCGTGGCTAACAAAACATAGATAAACATAATGAAATGCCAATTTGTAGAAATAAAACATCAAAATGAGTACCCAGGATGATCTTAATATCGAAGTAGTATCAGTATAGGTAATAGGTTCATTGTATTGATCGGTAGATACGTAATTATACGCTGTGCATAATCTACTTCTAATGTTGCACCATCATTAGCGGAACTATGATCCTATGAATTGCATATCACTGGTAGCCTGTCGTAGTAACCAAGTCAACAGTCAACAAGCCAATGAGCCAATCCCAGCTATTCCCACTGTAAAAGACCCTCTGGCTATGCTATGATTGGCTATGCGAGGTGGGGTCTATGTTGTATGTCTGCATCTATAAGCCCAGGAAAGATCACTTTGCTAGTTTTACAAATGCAACAAATGTATGGCTTTTCAGGGCATTTGCAATCGTTCTATGGTAACTTAATCCTCTGCAAGTTTGTATAGGCTTTTCATTAGCATAACTCTTATCGGAATTTGAGTACATATTCTTATTGGAGTTACGTACCTATAAAGAGTAACCTTAGGGGTATAAAGTGTGTGTATAGCCTGTTATTTAGCACCGTATTTAGCGTATTATACAAAAATTTCTATCAGTGTATGTAACAACATATTGTATATTCTTATTGGTGGGATGTATAATGTATTCCCTGTGGTGGTTTCGTGTAGGTATCAAGGTCGAGGAAGTATAGAATAGATCGGGGATATATTTAACAATCAGTCAGTTCTCAATCGATAATCAATCGGGCTCCTTCAGTCTCCTCCCTCGCTCGAGCTCCTAGGGCGAACATAACATTAAAAAAGCGAAGCGTCCTGTGTTTGTTATATTTCTGTGTGCTGTGGCAACTTTGGCGATGGGAAATCTTAAGGTTATAACTTTCAGAAAGGTTTCTATAATTGGACGGATGCCTCTGGAGATATTATTTGATCAATACAATACCTCGGGTGGAGCAGAAACAAGTTCGGGTGGGCCAGATCTTGCAAAACAGCTTCATACGCTCTAATAGAATATCATCTTTAGCTTATATACGTTGCACCTTTAGCTTACCATGTTACAGGCTTGCTCGCCGCCAACATACAGAGCTTAGTTGGGTTAAGCTGCTTCCCGGAGAGAGATTTATTGACGGCCAACATCTAACCGATAGGAGTGGTCCACCAGGCGGCGAATGACAGCATCTACTGATAGGGGTCGATATGTGCGCAACAAAGAGGTGCTACCACGGGACGGGACTATTTAAGTAAACAAATATGCGCTACGAACTGATGCTACGAGCCATGAGGGGCTACAATGAAGTGGGTTGTGCCAGAGGTGCTACAAATGAACAGGTGAAACTACGTTTAGCGAGACCTTCACATCCATTAAATTTACTACAGCGCTTTTATATAATATACGTGATTCACTTTTGATCAGACGCAAAGGAAGGGATCTCCAGGGAGAAGCTTTATAATAACCATTAAGGGGGGCTAAAAAAACCATTAAACATTAGCCATTTGACATTCACCTTACACCATGAAACATGACCTTAAGCCAAGCCCAACACTCTAGATTATACCTCCAATAGGGACGGGCTAGAGCCAGTAAACATAAGCCCAGAACTAAAAAACAACTACACCGGGGAATACACGAAACAGCACAACAGGACGTTCAACGAAAGCAGTTTAACTATAATACTACCTTTTACATATATATATATATATCTCTCTTGGATATTAAGATGATTAACTTTACACAGGGTTGCTTGCACGGGCCAACGGAAGGAGTTGGCTTCTAGGCTGGCTGACTTGACAAAACCACTCGTGAGGCAAGAATGTGTAATGGCTAAAAACATGTGTGTGTGGTGGCTAGAAAGAGTTG
>LPNX011236532.1:56874-69492 GCA_001517045.1 Pseudotsuga menziesii | reverse complement strand
GGCAGAGCAGTTAGAGGATGCTTTCAGCGGAGTCAACTCCTGAAGACATAAAAGTGTCCGGTTAGCTTTGACTAGGGCATCAAATTTCCAGGCCTGCCTTAGCAAAGTGGATCTATTTAACACCCTATTCCCTATAGGAGGATCGCCCTGTGTGGTTTCTCAGAGTGATTATAATCACCCCAGACCAGCAGCGCCTGTGGTTTACCTCGTTTAAGCACCAGTACCAGTATATGAAGCAGTTGAACCCGTCAATTTGTAAGTTTATTCCGTTGCGAGCTGATAAAGCATCAGTAGCAAAGCTAGCAGTTTGACTACCATATTTAGCTAGGCAGATACATAGTTATATTCGCCAGTATAATAGTTGAACCAGCAGCTTAAAAACCAGTAAATGAAAAAAAAGAACCCTATTTTACCTACTTGGGCTTCGGATTCATTAGGTGGCCGTGCTTAAACAATGCTAGGGAACTGAGCCATGCTAACGCGCTTCATCAGACCTTAACCTTGCGAGGAACTAAAATGACCCTATTGGTCCTTCTTATAGCCAGTGTGTTACTTTGACAGGACAAGGACCAGGCATCAGGGACTCAATAGAGACTGATGTATTCGACTTTCCCGAATGGCTACCTCAGGAACAGGGATCAGAGCTAGGCTTTATGCTGGGATCGCATATTTAACAATTCTGTTCCACCTTAGAGCAGTCTATAATCCGTGGACACTATCATCTACCATCTATGATACCTTCAATTTAATACTTCCTTCCTTTTCAACTTATACTTAAAATCTTTTACCCTTAGCGCATCTAAATAAACATAATAACTACCATCGGTATTTTTTGTTAGTTGCTTTCTCTTTTAGCCCATTTTACATTAACTAATTTTTCATATTATTTTCATTTAGCTTTAAATTGCACATTTTACATTTCCATATTCTACTAGCAGCGATAACCTTATTAAAGGACTAAAAGTCTCTGTTCGCCGTAGGGCCAGGTAAGCCTGTAAGCCGGGGCAGGGTGTGGTCGCTACTCTCTCTTCATGATTGAGCTAAGACCTGGGGAAGACCTATAGAAAAAGGAAGTTTATCCCCGCTACTAGTAGGGTGGTACTTCAGCCGTACTTCAATCGATCCGGGCCTGTAGAGAGGCACGCACGGGAAGTAATGTAAGGTATCATTCCTATGGCAAGTCAGGTCTCTTGCAAGGAAGGCCTGGCAGGTAAGGTACGCCAAGGAAGGTCAGGCAGGTATCTCTCCATCAGGTATCATCCCGGTCTATTTATAGTGCCAGGGTAAGGAGTGGGTCTATCTCTCTTTCCATCAGACAAGTAACTTTGAAGGGTTCAAATGAAAATACTTGGCATTGAAATGCCAATTCAAGCAGGATTAGACCTAGCCTCATCATCCACAAGTTACTTACTGGTCTTCGGGGGCCCTATACCTCTTTAGTAACCCAAAAACTTCCCTTTTATAAGGGCAAGGGATCCCTTACGAAATAAAATACATTTAGTTTTGTGTGCTTAAAAAAGCAAACACAATGTATTTATTGCTTGTCCGCATCGGACAAGGTGCGAGGTACGTGTTGTTCTCGCCCGACCTAATAAAGGACAATAAAGGGTACCCCTAGAATATAGTATACCTTTGGGCTGGACTATTATTAACCTTGGCATATATCCTTGCGTGGGTCCATATAAGGTCAGAACTATATAATAGACATAGACTATTTACAAAAAGGATTCCTCCCCTATCCAATGATTCCTATCCTTATTTAGGTAAGGAATAAATCAAATAGTAGACCTTACCTTCGCTATGCTCAGGACCAGGACCAACCTAAGCACTTAGGCTCTATGGGGAAAATGATAATGTTATATGATGCCTTTTTAGGCAGTTTTACTACCTACATGGAAGCAGGATGTCGAAGTCAGGTAAAGCTGGTCAAAACGAGGATGGATGACTAGATTGCGGGCGGGATGCCGCTGGAGAGATTGATCGTGTGGCGAGACAACACCCAACAATTATGGTGCTTCACGATACAAGAGCATTGATAACACCAGTGGCATTACCTGGCTTTACATCCTGGACACGTGAAACAGTGAAACCGTCGACAGCGAGTACACCCATGATTTATCGAGAGATTGAATGTTTGATTGATGGCAGATGTGGGAGTAGGTGGTCCACCGGATGAACGACAGCCAACAGAGAGAGGAAGGGAAGGAAGTCGTTAGACGGAAGGGAAGGGAAGGAGCACTTACACAGGTACAACGGACGGGAGGGGCGGCACATCCACAGTTCACCGAAAGCCCTCAGCTATCGAATCACCCAGTTCGTTACACCTGATGCAGTTCACCTTATGTACAGTTCAGCAGTTGTAACACCCAGTTGCTCCCAACAGATCACAGCAGTTCAACTCAAGTCCACAGTTATCACATCACAACAACAGAAACAATTGAAACAGCTTGTTATATACGTCGATTCACCATTTGAAGATCATACGCAACATACAGTAGGAAAAGAAAACCATTCAAAATAAGCCTAGAGCTATAAGCCCAACAAGTGTCCACCAACACCTACGTACGTCACTAGAACATAACCCTCAGGGAGGAGAGAATAGATAGAGAGCCATTCAGGCCAGGGAGGTAGAGCCTTTAACAACTAGCCAAGAGCTAACAGCCCACCAAGTAAGGCACCCACCAAGTCCGCCAAGTTCCCACCAGACGAGAGATGAGTCCCCGTTCAATACATACCCGATAAATAAAGTTCCCCCATACCCAAACTTACCGCTACGGAACAATAGTTGTTCCTACACGTTGACTGGATGCAATGACGATGGCGTTACATACGTTAATTAACAATTTGAGGATCCGCCAGACATAGCCATACATAGCAGCCATACACATAGAGCACCTCACATAGCCGCCGTACAAGACATAGCCAGTCATAGCCATAGATATCATACCTGATCATAGCCAGATATCATAGCCGATCATAGCCAGTCATAGCCATACAGCCGTACCCGGGAGAGAAGTTTCCCATCGTTCCCACCAGAATAGATTGAGCCAAGTTGTTTACAGATGAGCATATCCATTGAGTCAGGGTGGAACCAGACCAGAGATAGGGAAGCACTGACCGCAGAAAAGTTACCCATAACTTACTGGCCGAGAGGAAAAGTTCCCATCAACGCATACCCAAGTCACCTTCACCACAGAACCCGCTCAAACCATACCTGAGAGATAGAGTGCACCATTTATGGCCAAAAAGAGAAGGCCCCTATATTCCCCGGGAAAGGGGCTTACCCCTATGGAAACTTAGTTCCTACAGCAACAGCCAAACACCAGTCATAGCCAGTCATAGCTGTGCCAATCAAAGTTTATCATAGTCAGGAGTACTAGCCAGGAATACTAGACAGCCATAGCCAACCACTCATAGCTGCTGATCATAGCCAATTATAGCCAATACCCATCCCATAGATCAGAGCCCCGAGCATAGCTGAGCATAGACAGATATCGCCATATCAATTGTAAACAAGTTGGCGCCATACGCGGATGTGTCCCTTCTCCTCCCTCTATCCAGTGGTGATGTGGGTCTTTTTTATCTCTTCCTTCCGGTGGGAACACGGGGCACGTCATAAAAGCTAACAGAGAGGCAATTACAAGCATCCTCCATCGGTTCGCAAACATACAAGAATCTAACCTGGCATCGCCACCTGAATCGAGTAGCGGGATCGAGTGGATCGACTACCGGCATCGACACCTGGCATTGCCTTCTGGGATTGAAAAGCTATTGGCGCTCCGCTATCATATAGAAACGTTGTAAAAGGGTATAGTTGTTCATTAATAAATTGGTTGGTTCTTGGCTGAAGACTCATCATCTTCATCCCGCTCCTGAAACTCCTTCCTTATGGCAGAATCCAAATCAGTAGTCCCAGCATCTCCTCTTGGATCTCCTCTTGGGATTGAGCGCATTGAAAAACTTGGCATTGACACTTGAAACGGAGTATCGGCAACACCTACCTTCCTGTATTGAGTAGTGGCAAAGAAACCTGTATCGAGTGGATTTCAATTGTTAATTAAGATTGCATTTTAGGTGGTCCGAGGATACTTACTGCATTTCTACGTGATACTCGCCATCAAAAGCTTTAACTCTAAGGCTTTCACTCTCTCTTTCTTTCAAATAATGGAGACTCTAGCTTCTTCGCTGTAGCTCAGGGATAAAGGAAAGGGGAAGGGATACCGCGAAAGAAAGATCCCCTGGTTTGATTGCTCTAACCACCCATTACGAGAGGAGAGGAGACGAGAGGAGACGAGGTTCAAATACATCCCATGAGTCCCCTACGGGAGAGAGGTGAGTTAGATAGTCAGGCGTTCACATCCAGCATTCATTAATGAGGACGTGGGAGATCCATCAGTACCACTTGAAAGCTTGACTTCTTTAAATGAATAGTTCCCCTTGTGATTACCAACCGGATAGGATAGAAGCTTCAACCCTGACCGAGGAGGAGGAGGACCTAAATTGAGGATTGATCCTTACTCCCTTTTTCCCATGTTACGGAGCAAGACCGATTATGCCCTACTTTGAAAACTATGGTTCGGGCCCCCCATCCCCCTATATCCTGCGACGAGTCTTGGATGCCTAACTTGGTATCAGCCGATTTGAGCTTGGTTATAGTTTGGATTCTTGCCCTAAATCATATGCCCCCACGAAGAAGATGAAAGAACCAACACAAAAAGACATGCATTGAGGAGGTGGATGGATCTTTAATGCACAAATGCATAACTCCATCCATGCGCCTAGGGTGAAGGCAAGGGGTAAGGTTGTTGTTTCATGCAATCCAATTCCGGGTCTTTCTATAGCTGTCTCTCCTAAGTGCATTCATTAAGTAAGTGTTCTAGGGCATATATCTCTTAAGCAGGTAGGTTAGTAAAACAGAAGGTAAGGTTGTTTCATGCCAGCCATCTCCCTCCATGCCATGCTATTCTGCTCGGGTTGATAGCGATACATCCTAAGCGCTTGATTCAGGTATAAGGCCATGTAGTTAGGAAAATTCCTCGGAGGCCTGCGCTCACTGAATGTGCTCCTGGGTGCATCAAAATGCTCCCGAGCATCCCTCAAAGTCTGCTCAAACCACCTGGGTCTCCTAATAGAACTGGTAGGAGCTAACTCTTCCTCCTCCTCTCTTGAAGGCTGACTCTTTGCATTACGTCTGTGAACTCTGGTCACTTTTTGAAGCCACCTGCTCCTCGTCCTCTGTCACTGCTGGTAACTCATGAGACTTCCTAAATGCTAGGTTATCCTCGAACTTAACATCTCGGCTCACCGTTGTCTTTCGCTGAGCTGGCATGAAGATCTTGTAAGCCTTTGAGGTCTCGCTGTACCCCACAAGTATGCCCTTCTCTCCTGAAGGTTCAAACTTCGTCCTCTTCTCCACAGGCTCGTGGATGTAAACTGGGCAACCAAAGATCCTGAGATGCCCGATCTCTGGTTTAACCCCTGTGAATGCCTCCTCAGGAGTCTTGTCCTCCAAAAGTCTGTGAGGACTCCTGTTCTACAAATACATTTTTGTGTTGCATGCCTCTGCCCAAAGAAACATAGGCAGACCCTGATCATGAATCATAGCCTTTGCAGTACTGATGATGGACCTGTTCTTTCTCGTCGCAACCCCATTCTGTTGTGGGTTGTATGAGACTGTCTTCTCCCTCTTGATTCTCGCCTCCTTGCAGAAATCCTTGAACTCATTTGAGGTGTACTCTCCCCCATTGTCTGACCTCAAGACCTTGATCTTCTTACCTGTCTGGCTCTCCACCTGAGCCTTGAACTCCCAAAACCGACCAATGACCTCATCCTTGGTCTTCCTAAAGAAGATCCAAGTTTTCCTGGAAAAGTCATCAATGAACGTCACATAGTATGACGCTCCCTGCACTGTTGCAATTGACATCGGTCCACACACATCTGAGTCAATAAGATCAAGATCCCTTTGGATGTACTCTCGCTGCTTGGAAAAGTAGCCTTTACATTCTTGCCAAGTGCACATCCTCTGCATACGCCCTGCTGCTCAACACTGAATCTGGAAGACCGGTTACAATCTGCCTCAGAATCGGTAGCGCCCTGTAGTGCAGATGTCCCATCCTCCTGTGACAAAGTTAACAAAGGTTATAAATGTCATGTACTTAGGCCTTAACAGGCTTACCCTGCAACCTGTATAAGTTACCCTCTCTAACCCCAATCTTCACTGCTGTGTCAGGGCTAGCTCCCTCTGGACATATGAGTACCTAGCCTCTCTGAAAGGTAACTGCAAAACCTTTGGACTAGTATCGGAAAACTATGCCTCCTCCGCCTCGAGACTATCCTTTCAATATTCTGCCTCAGACCTCCCCTTGGGACTACCTTTGTACACTAAGCCCTATACCCTACAGCCTCTACCCTCAGCCTTGGGAACAGCCATTGGAAATACCTTTGGAAATGCCTTTGGAAATGCCCTAAACAGCCAGCCAGCGTTCACCGGCTTCCCTTAGAGCTCTTGGATTGACCGCCCGCCTTCCAGACAGCGTTCACAGACCTGCCCTCACACTTGCATATATATACGCCGGGTACCCCTATGACCTGTTCCCGTCGAGCCTTGCCCATATGATTCATCAATTAGAACTGCATTCTAGGAATCCCCTACCCGCCTTTCATTTAATGCCTGCCGCCTACTATCCACCCACCTATAGACACCAAACCTTAGAACCTATTGCTGAAGCCAGGAGTCGGGGGTACAGCACTTTGATCCTTTACGATAAATCCCGCTACGCCCCTGCTGCTTACCTTTACTGTTACCAACTACCTAGACCTGTTAGCTCTAGACCACTTTATTTAGGAATGCTTAGCGGGTACAGCTATTTACCTCTTCTCAGGACCGGATCACTCCGACTTCGTACCTTACCCTTTTATTACTGAAGTGTCTCCGTTCCGCCCTGCTCACCTTAATAACTATAAATGTTAACCCTATACCAATTGGATGAATGAAGCGCTTAGGGAGGTACAACTATAGACCCTTCTCTTATAAGGGCCGGATGGATCAACCTTACCCTCTTACTTTCTTACTGCCTTTACCCTAGGAGATGGAGTAATGCTCAACAACTCATTGCTGAAGCCAGGAATCAGATCATCAGATGAGGGTAGGCATTAGGATATATTCACCTTTACCCTAATACCGAACCTTTACCTTATTAATTCTTCTTGCTACCACGTATCACCTTCTGGTCTGGCCGAGCCAATACTATACAATTTTTGAATTAGAACCCACTGCAGAGACCGCTACGCTCCTGCCTTCCACCTCTAGTCACAAGGAATTGCTTCATGGCTGGCTGCTACTGCACTATACCTTCTCTTTTCGGGTCAGGATGAAACCGGCCAACCTTATCCTTACCTTACTCCCCAACACATATCCACCTGAAGACCTAGACCTTTCAGCCCTAGACCACTTGATGATGTTATGCCATGGATGGAGGGAGGACCTGGGAAAGCAGGACTTTTCTACCGGTTGTTCAATTACCTCAACTTAGAGCTTTGCACGGGCGTTCAATACGGCATTCACAGGCGTTCCACAACACTTGCTTAAATCTTCTTATTGGGTACCATTATGACTATTTACCTTTATGAAGCCGCCTCCCTTTACCTATACTCTTACCAAAATACCCACCTGCTTCCACAACTTCACTCCGTGCCTCACCTATGCCCCACACTTCGTTCCTTGCATTGGCTTCCACCAATAGAGCTTTTGGTTGGAGGACCGCCTTACAGACAGCATTCACGGGCAGACCTTCCATCACACTTGCTTACTTATTCTTTGTGGTACCACTCACTATGACTATTGTTCCGGCCGAGCGTTCCCAGGATACTCTTCATGAATTTGAACCAACAGCAAGCATTCTAGGAAGATCCCTACTTCTTCATTTTAATGCTACCAACCCCAACCACCTTGTACGATTTACCTTGCATAGGCTCACTTACCTTAAAAACCACTGGCTGAATGAATGGTGGGTACGGCCTTATTAGAACTGAACAAGAAATCCCTTTGCCTGCGGGAACACCTTTCTGGGATAAAACGTAGACCAACAACCTAGTTAGCTCCAAGAGACCGGCTCGGCCCCATAACCGAGAGGGAACCCTTACTGGGAGCAGATAGAAGGATGGGATAGGGCCAGACCCCAATTATTATTGGAAAGGGGCGAGAAGACACTAGAAGGCAAAAACAAAGAGGTGCTTTCCCCTTGGCTACACTGTGAAAAGCATTCGATGGTCACTCTTTCAAGCCGCATGGAATCATCCTGACCTTCCCGGTCGAGTTAGGTGGTAAGACGGTCTCAGTAGAAGTGGAAGTGGTAGATGCTCCTCTCGATTATAACCTTATACTGGGATGGAGTCGGGTAAACGAGATGAAGGCCGCCATGTCTTCAGTCTTTCCAGTGCTCAAGTTCCCTAATAAAGGCAAAATTGTAATGATAGACCGATTATCCTATTGTGTTCCTGATCCTGTCTCTAAGTCTGGGATGAACATTCCGTTTGTGGCTGATTCTGGTGCGTCTTTGGAGAGTGTTGGTGTTGGAATGTTTAATGACTTATCTATTATGGTTACTTTCCCTCTTCCTCCACTGGTTTGTTATGTAGCAACATTGCCTGTGTACACCATTTTGTCAGTGGCTTATAAATCTGTTGTCCCTTTCCAAATGTCATACTTTGGAGAGAGTGCTTAGCCTTCGTGCTCAACCCCTTTAAAATTGTCCTATTTGGGGGAAGGTCAGGGATTTGCACCAGGTCCTTCAACTTCCAAGTCAGAGACTGGGTATATAGGTTTAGTGACATTATTTTATACAGTTGAAGCCACGTATCAAGGAATTAAAATGGCTACTGTAGACCCTGATCTTATCTTTTTCTCGCTTCCGCATCCCTTTGGTTAAAAAAATAGCCTATATTGCAACGAAATATAGTAAAAATGAACTAGACTCTTTTCTTTGATAGAAAACCAACAGTAGTATAGGTGTAGGGCTTTGGTTGTAGGATTGGACAGTAAATTCTCTAATGCTGCAAAACAAACCTAGAAGTTTAATAGAGAGTGTAAAAGTGTTGTAGTAGCGAGCAATACTTGCCGAGAAAGCGACTCTCACACAAGCGTCAAGCACTAGGCTAAAGTTGGCTAAGTGTTTAGAATATCCCCTCTCACTTATTCAGTGGATGGACGCGTAATAGGGGATTTTAGTTAAGTTGGCATGTTACTCAGAGTGACACCTTCTTGTTGAAGTTTCAACCACAAGATTAAGTCCTATATGTCCCTTCCCAACGCGAAAGCTTGGCCCACAATTGTTCCACCCGGTTATCAATCATGAATAGGCATCCTTAGCGGCTTCTCCTAGGTTTTTGATAGGTGACTGCAAGTGAGAAGTGCTTGCGGTACCTGAGGCAGATAGAGAATCTCCGTTGGATCCCCTTGTGGAGATGTCCTTCTTCGCTTAGGGGATTTAACCTTAGGTAGTAACTTTGTGGGGTTACTATAACTGCTTCTTGCACCTTCGCTGGTTGGACTTGGGTCCTCATCATCCCCTTCCATCCCTTCCTTCCAACTTCTAGTTGGCCCTTTTTTTCCCTTTTTTCCCTTTTTTGCTCTTTACTAGTTGGACTTAGATATTTTACCACCCTGGGCTTACTTTTGGAAGAGTGGGTTTGCTTGGCTGAATCTTAGAGAGTCTTTTATAGGAGTGTGTTTATTTTCTTTTTTATACCTCATAGAAGACCTTAGAGAATAAAACCATTCTGGACCCTTTGCTTTCTTCCCAATTGAACTTGGTTCCTCCTTCTTCTGCCTCATCTGGTTAAAGTGTAGCTTCTATACCATCTAGTAACCAGAAGTCTAATAGGAATAGGAAAAGGAAGAATAAAAAAGATAAATGAAGGCAAGGGGGAAAGCTACCAACCAATGCGAATAATGTTGGGGGCACAAGGGGCCCACATGATTGAGGCCCTCTTCAAGCTCCTTCTCGAGCTTACTCAATCTTAGGCCCCTTCACTTTCTTTTGACCTTTCTAGCATCCCCTATATTAGAGAGTGTAAGGCCAACACGGTCAACCCATTCTTTATCGAGATCAACTACAATGATTTCATGATTAATAAAGTCATTATAGACCTTGGATCCACCCTTAATATAATAGCATCTTATGTCTATCATACCTTTGGTAATACCCATTTATATCCCTCTCCTTAGACCCTCCAGGGTTTAAACATGTATGAGATAAAACACCTCAGCATTGTTGATATACCCTTATCCCTTAGCCCCAAGACATTTACCGCCCATTTATCCCAACTCTTGGGAGTCGGTCGCAAGACGCGGGTAAACCAATCTTAAAACCAATCAACCTTTATCACACCGGCTTCGAAGCATCAGATATTTATTTCAATATATGACTTTATCCGAAGAAACACCCCTATATCTATAGACGTAATTAGACAAGCAGCGTGAACGCGGCCCTGAATGCGGGGGTGGAAACAGGGCCTTATAATCCAGGGTGGTTTCGTTCCTTCGTCGTCGTAAGTTGGAACCGCGGGTGTATATTTGAACATCTCTTTCTCGTCAACATGTCCTGGGCGAATGAATCCACCTAACCCACTTGTTGAAGTAAATAAACAAGCTGTTGTAAACGCTCTATTGATCCACCTTTGTATGCAACACCTCTATTGGTTACATATATTGGTAAGGAGCATTATATTTCTTTCTATATTGGTCCGCCTAACATGGCTACATAATCCGTCCGTTGTACTTGCCCTATCCTATCCTCTCTGCCGATGTGGTAAATTAAACACAATCTCTAACCTGTGCCACTTGCCATAGCTGACTTCAAATTGTTCACACATGGCACGAACACCAACCTCACTAACTGGGCACGTGGGCAGTAAAAGAGGTAAACAAATAGAATAAGCTCCTGTGCACATTGAACTGGTAACATCTAAAAACACACTTGAAATCACACCCTCTGTGCACTCACTTGGTAACATGAACTGAAAACACACGTAGAATCACCTAACTTCAAAGCACCCTCCCGGGCATGGGGCATCGCAAAAAGTTAACGATAGAACACCACCAACTCCTCTTCCTCATCTTCATCCTCATTTTGTACACTGGAAATAAAGAACAGCGCTTATAACAACTCCTTTTGGGTACGGGGGGTCCAAACAGGTAACGTACAACTCCTTTGTGTTTACGTACAACATCGAGCAGGGCTGAAAGGGTAAGGGGATTAGTAACCGTGTTCATCATACCGGTAAGTGAAAGGTAGAAGGTGAAAGGGTATTGGTATAGTAACCCGTAAAGCGCGTATCGTAAAGTGAAAGGGTGTTTACTGAATGCGGGACTGGGTCATCTGGGGGTAAGGTACGAACCCGCACCCCTGACCAAAGAAGGACGAGGGGAACGCCTATTCTTTTTTCATATGTATAAGTTTTTCATCATTCATTATATAGGTTATAATACCAAAATTGGCTCAGCACCTTTGAAAAAAAGGTGCCCCATTGTAAGTGACATTGTCAATTCATCCCTTCAATCCAATTTATGTAGTAACCTTGTATTCTGTACAGCAGGTATAAGTTAGTTCAAGGTATAGATAGAGTGTATAGGGGTATTATGGCTGCTATGATAATGACCTTAAGGTTACGATGATACTGTCTATGACAAGCTGCACTGAAAAGAGTTCTAGCAGTGACCGTAGCGTAGCTTCTAGGCTCTGTTGTCTCCAGCCGCCCATTGAATTAGCCAGGCAGTTAGCGCAGCAGCCAAAGTGTTATTAGCGCAGTCAAATAGCATTTGATTAGACCATTCTGAGTAACCGAACAAAGTAAAATAGTGGAGTAGCCCAGCAGAGTCATAGTGTGTCCAAGGAGAGTGAGCTTCTTTTATCTTTAGGAACTTATAATCAAAAGGATTTGTTTTATTCTATATTTACCCATTTTGCATAATCTCATATATAATAAAGTTACTACACCTATTTAATGGGAGGGACTTCTTACTGTGGATCTGCGCTTATAGCTACCACAATAGCAACACTATTTGGGGCAGGCACAAGGTTCAGCTGCCTGGCTTGGATACTTGGCTACTCTACTTGGTTACTCAGATGGGCTCGGGTACTCGATAGGTAGGCTCCCGCAGCATTCACTTTTTTATTACTGAACTAGGTCATTTCATGAGCTTTCCCTAGGTGTTAGGTTGGATAGCCTACGTGTTCTCCATGAGGTTGGTTGGATAGTTTCCCCGTGAGGATGGGATTCTACCACCGCTATATATAGACCCGAGAGCATGTGGAACCCCCCTCACCCGTTACTTTGAAACCTTTTACCTAGTCTTCTCTTCTCGACGAAAAGGAGGACTCCTCTAAACGTCAACGACTCTTCTCAAACAGGGCTCTGACCACGAACCCATCTGACGACGAATGTTCAATCTGGCTGTCAATCCAGGACTCTTTAATTAATATAAAAACAAAAATTATCCTATTATATTTATTTCTGTCTTCTTATTTGGTGGATGTAGTAGGGCGAAGGAGAAAGGAGTAAATAAGGGTAAGTTAAACGAAGACGATTTAACCCCTGGTATTCTTCCCGCCAGGGGGT
>LPNX011236526.1:19414-41545 GCA_001517045.1 Pseudotsuga menziesii | reverse complement strand
CCGAGTGGAAAGACAAGTTGATGTAAAAGTTGAGTGCTTTATATACTTTATCCCATCCAGTCCAGCGGCCCAGCCATCCCGGTATCCCATCCCATGATCCCAGGTCGAGGAGCCCAGCCAAGCCTATAGGCCCAACCGAGCCCGGTATCAAAGCCAAGTTGAGTATCCCAGTCCGATCAGCCAAACCGAGTAGCCCAAGACAAGCCGGGGAGCCAAGCCCCATTGACTCAGATTCTGCAGGAGTGGAAATTAAAGTTATATATATCTAATTGGTAAATCTAGGGAAAAGTTCGACGTAGATATGTGAGTATAAGTTCAATGTCTCCATGCGGGTTCGGCACCTCTAAACTGGGGATTTACTCTTGGCTTCGGATTGTGCATCGTAAAATACAAGTGAAAGTGGATACGGACAAGTTCAAACTTATCCATGGCGACATCTTATAGTAATAGTTTTTAGTAGTTGTTCCACCCTAAGTAGAGTCACACCAAGTGGAGTCTATATTAGCCCAGCTCTGGCATCGGGGCACCTGCGACTAGCGGGGCTTTAGGCAGGTTCAACGTCTCTATGGCAACATCATATATAAAGCAAGCAGATATGCAATATCATAAAGTAAATAGTAATAATTCTAGTACGTAGTATTGGATTTCACTCTTCTATCTTTTTCCAAGAATGGAGACTAACAAACTCAAACTAGCTAGAGTTCTTCTAGGCTCACCACGGAATAACGTCCTCACTAACGGCCTAACTCACCTCATTGTCCGATATCGTTGTGAAACCAATTGTAAAGCTCCATCGGTAAGCAAACATCATCTGTAACAAAACATCCCTAATCCGGAACACATACTTTTCATTGGCAAGAGGTATCTAATCGTGTTATCATAAAAATGCATCGTGTGATCCTACCTACCCTCCTCCATGTGTATCTGTCGTAATAGCGGCTCTTATTTCTATAGAATAGAATAGCAGCCTTAATAGGAACCCGCCCACGAAGGATTAGCCTTGTTATAGTACTTAAGTGTGTAAGTACTATAATCAGGGCCTTTGTAAGAGGGTGTAAGTAATAGAAGCAGGGCTTAGCTGCAATGCGAGGTAGCGTTCTATAAACATCAAGGTTAGCGGGCTAGTAGACCAATGTATAAATCAAGGGAAGGTAAGGTATCGTAAGTAAGAAGGCAAAAAAAAGTGCATCCACTCAGCCAAGAACATAGCCCAGTCATATTGGAAACCCTCCATGATACCCTGCATGTATGGGACAAGCTAGTTGGGCATGTCAGAAGCTTTAGGATCCCCCGATAGTTGAGCTATGATGAGATCAATCACACAAAATTACTTATCGTTCTTCAATAACTTAAAACCTTTGTTTCCATGTGCATAGAGTCTTTGATACCCAGCCTCTGGCATGGAACTCAAGTTGCAGTACTGCTGCAAGTATCGCGTCTAGCCTAAATCCCTGCACACAGGTGATCTTCGCACTAGTGACACACCAAGGAAAGGATTCGAGCAAAGTCCGCCGGCGTGAAGGGCATCACAAGTTCCACATACCAACAACGAAGCTGCTCCGTTTGATCTGCAACTCATTACACCACCGCATCTCCTGCAAATAGTGGATGAACAAAAGAAGGATAGTCAGACATCGACATCTCAATGAGATGATGCACTGATGCTGATCTGTAATAAGTGCAGCCACACAATGTCTCCAACCTGGAATTGGTGTGCTGTCCGGTGTTGGTCGTAGCGCTCCTTGTATCGTTGCTGGGTCCTCTTAAGCCCCTCTTAAATTCTTTGATGTATGAGCTGAATCGGTTGAATGAATTTCAGTGCCCCCTCCGAAGCATTGCTCTCTTGTTCCCTGCTACAGCTTTCAAATGCTCCATCGAAAGGTGAATGTGGTATAAAACCATAGCATACCTCGAATGGAGGGGTGGACGAATGAATTTCCCTATTATAAAAGTATCAAATATAAGCAGGCTTTCATCCCATGTCTTGGGATTTCTTTGATTGTAGCCCCTAAACCCTTAGGGATTGAGCCCGCCTTCGGCCCCTCAACCTATATAAGCGGGTGTGAGTGGATAAATCCCCTCTTTATTATTATTGAAGTCTCGTTTATATAGCCCTACTTATAAGCTTTCTATATAATCATTTCAATAATTATTATAAAAAGAAAATCCATCTTCATAGCCTCTATCCCCACTTTTCATAGAAAGGCAGACTTAGCTACTTCATTCCTATTCTCCACTATAATATGAAGCGTAGTGCTCTTGCTAGAGAAGTAAGTTGGTAACGAGACGGAATCGGGCCCAACGATCTCAAACAATAATCGGTGAGAAAGGAGAGTGTTAAAAAGAAACACTGAACTTGAAGTTCTTTTGTGATATGATTCATGCCTCTCAATGGATATGCTGGACCCCGATCCAAGAGACGAACTGACTTCTCCAAACTATTTTCTTCCCTTTGTTCACTTCTCTCCCAAACTTCTTTTGCGAGGGAAAGAGATACGAGGGGAGCACCTTAATTGTTGAGTCGACATAAACTTGATCATTTGCATCATAAACCAGGTAAAATAAACTTTATATAAACTTATTATATAACTAAGTAAATGTTGTCAATGAGTGCTATTTCAATAGGTGCTACTAGTGATGCTTTCAGCCATCAATTGGAATTGGATGATCTCCATCTCATGCTAGTGCCTTTACCTTTTAACACTTTTGCTTTGCTCGTTATGGTTTTTATTCTCAATCAATAAGGTCCGCTAGCTTTAAACCAGGATCCTAAATAAATGCATATAGATAAATTGTATAAAGCATGCTGCAAATTGGTTCTAAATTGAGTTATTTAACGACACCTACCTTTGCTTTAGCCACCTTAGCTGCTCTATTTACCTATACCCTTATGGATATAGTTATACTCCTACCCTCCATGCTTTATATATAGAAATACTAGTTCATAAACTAAATACCCCAGTGAAAATGTCACTACTACTCAAGCAACTTAAGAAACTGCTTACTTTATTGTTGGTAAATAATAACTAGGTCAAATGCCCATAAGTAAACTTAAAGTGTAATTGACTTTATCATTGCCTTTGCCTTCTTTATTTACTTTGTTTTTGTGGGTCATGGTTGCTTTGGAATTGGATATTCAATAGACTATGGCTATCAAACTCAATGTTTACCCGAAACCTCAAATTGTAAAGGCTTTTGACAATGTGTAAGAATTGCACCAGATCTCTGAGGTATAAAAACTGGCAACGACACCCTCTTGATGACCTACTAAAGCGACTGTAAGGGTTCACTAGGTAGCTTAAGGGCTCCACCAACCCAACGAGAACACTCCCTCCCTCACCACAACTTGGACTCCAACAAGTCAATAGCGAAGAATGAGGTCTCATGACAAAGACATGATATGGATGTGAAGGATGTGTGTGTAGATGACTCAAACTCTAACTATTGTTAGTCACTCCAAGCAACATGCAACCAAAGTAAGCAGATTAGTCACACCACTCCTATCGGCTAGCCAATGGTGTGAGATTGGCTTTCAAGGTAAAAAATCCGATAAAAGTTATGTAAAGTCTTCTTCAGACTTGTTAAACCATACACTTTTCTCATAAGTAAAATACTACATGGGTAGATTATCCAATGCACATCCAACCCCAACGGAAAGGAGGCTATGGAGCACTTTGCGAGCATTTCGTTGCACTGCTGAGGTTAACATGACAGTTGGTCTGGGTTGGCCATGGCTTTTGGAGGTTAAGTCTTCTACCTGATAATCTCCACAGACAGAGAGAGCATACCTCGTAGCAGTTTATGTCCCCGCGGATCCAATTCCAAGTCCAGGAGCACATAGAAATTGATCTGTTCTTATGGGTGCATAAGGGCTAAGATTGACACGAAATAAAACCATAAAGCTCAGTAAGTCACAAGTTCTCATGTATTGGTATTAATTAGAGTTCAGGTGAGTAGCCTTTGGGGTAGAACTGACAGTTGCATTTTAACTAGGACCAGCAATAGGCCACGAATCTACGCTAAGGGGTTCCTTCCTTTGTTAGGGATAGACATAGAGGTTACATAGTCACAGGTTTATAAGATAGATTCTCACATGAATGTAAACTGGTGCCCACATAAAACTAATCTTGGTATGTTCAAACCATGTTACTATCTTTCTAAAAGAGCCTATTCCAGATCCGGTTCCATAGCCAGTTTAGGCGGGACGAAAGCAGTTGATTCACCTGATTTAGACCAAGTTCCGGAGCATCTAGATCCAGCACCATTCGAAGGAGAAGCACAGAGATAGCTATAAAGGATAACCCAGCATCCCGACCAACGTAACTTCCTGTACTAGCTTCCCTTCGCTCTCAGTTCCAGGTGCAGCAAGAGGTAATTCTGTTTAAGCAACACCAGTCGTAGTATATCTAGATCCAGAGCGAGCCGAAGATTCATACCCATAGCCGTAAGCAGCAAAAGTCGATCCAGCAGTTGGTTCAGTATATAAAGATTCTTACTTCGTGAACGAAATTATGTCTTTCGAGATCGAGACCCATAAGCAAAGGTGAAGGTCACTAAGGCATCAGGAAAAGCATAGGCTAAGGCAGCTTCAGGACCAGGTGGTTAAAAACCAGTAGTATATCTAGTAAAATATATTTGAATTAAGCAACAGTCGATTGAGCAGTTGATTCTGTTTAAGATTCAGGAGTAGTTAAAGCTGCAGGAGCAGTTGAATAAACACCAGCAACATCCCTTCCAGTTAAAGATCCACAAGTAAGCCCAGTCCACGTCCAATAACAAATACAATAAGGAAAATCCGTATGCATAAGGAATCTGCCAAGCAAGTCTACGTCCACCTGCCAAATGCACCAAGTCCGCCAAGTCCATATAAGGAAACCGCCAAGTTGCCAACATACAAGAGAGATGTTTCCCATCACTGGCCGAAAAGAGCAGTTCCACATCCATGGCCAAGAGGATACCTTACCCATACCCATAGCACTTATCGATACGGAACACAAAGGGTTAATACCTAAATTGGTGGATGCTATGGCGAAGCGTTACATACCTTTATTCAACATTCGCAGATCATACACTACTGACATATTATTATTTTTTAGTGGCGGATCCGCGGGTGAAACCTCCGTTACAGGCTTTCGATCTGGATATGGGATGAAAACTGGAATAGGCAGATGCGGACGTAGCCTATCCAGATGGTAAA
This sequence comes from Pseudotsuga menziesii, assembly GCA_001517045.1. NCBI lineage: Eukaryota > Viridiplantae > Streptophyta > Pinopsida > Pinales > Pinaceae > Pseudotsuga > Pseudotsuga menziesii. The sequence goes on along the minus strand of LPNX011236526.1, from coordinate 36,348 downwards.
TTCAGGAAATAAAGGTGGCATAGGTATATCCACTTTACCTTGGATCTGGACCTGGACCTTGAGGGACATTATTGAAGCTCGGAAAATCTCATATTAAAAGAGCTCTTCTCCTGCTGACACGAACTACTATAAAAAATAGACTCATAAAAACATAGGTTCCACTCCTTAGGTTAGCTTATTGGGTGGAGGGGGTGCCTCTATATTTACTGTAAAGCACTAGGGAGGGCCAACCAACAGCCAGCCTTATCTTTTTCTCTCTACTGCCAAGCAATAAAGGGTGGGTGGTTCTCTATCACCAGCTAAGTGTAACGGGTGGGTGCCGCCTTCTTCTCTCTCTACAATGCTATAAAGGGAGGGCCAACCCATATTTTTATACTTGTTTCCAGCATAGGAAAGCTTACGGGGGGGCCTGCATAGGGGTTACCCTATACCTCGCTTCCTTACCCACCTCCCCTATGTATCTGGTTAGCGGCCCGAGTAAACTCTCCCCTTCCTTGGCCATGCAACCGGCAGCAGATATATGAGTGAGCCTGTAGTTGCTCCTTTTGGTAAATTCAGGAAGCAAAGTGGGCGTATCAAGAGGATATAGAGAGAAAGAATAATGTGAACCTGGCCTTACGAAGATGGTAAATTGACTAATGAAAGTGGGCGTCGGAAGATGATAGAAAGGTGTGAACTGGCCTATTGGAACTGGGGGGAAATTGAGTAACAAAAGTGGGTGTCTCCATTTATTCCCCTACAAAAAGATTCCTCTCCGTCAAGGTTATTCCTAAAGCACGAGTTTCAGATTCAGTCCCCCCGGCTGCTGTGCTGATTATCGGTAGGTGCTACGCGGGCCCAGGCCGGATCACTTGGGCAATCGCCTGCTGATCGCTGGTGCTTTACACACTCATATCACAATGGATGCACCGATAACTGCACGGAACAACGAGGTTATTTAAATAAAGAAATAAACTAGGGATATACCTCTCAGGATAGGATCGAAAAAGTTGTATTAAAGCTTCGATCGGTTGATAACATGCATAGTAATTGCCCCTGCCGGCCGGTACCGGAAGTGATTCTAAGAGTAGAAATGCTGTCACTGGAACGGACCGCACAAATAGGGGTTATCTATGCATAGTCAGTAATTCCCCACCCGCGCATGTTGGAGAGAGTAGTGATGAGATTTACATTATACGCCACGAAAGCACCTAAAGTACTATATAGAATAGGTATTGGTTCGGTTATAGTTGGAGTAGCAAACTCAGATTCGGCAATAATCTTTGTGTCCCGGAAAGGAAGGACGGACCGCGAATGAGAGACGCTAACCAAATAGTTGGAAATGCCGCGAGCAAGGATCATATAGCCTAATTGACTGCGAGTTGGATAAGCTATGACCCTCTTTGAATCGTTCTGTAATATTCCAGTGGTTGCCGCGGGTGGGTATTCAAATGAAGGGTCGCACCTCGCCTTCCTTCCTCAGGCGAGTGGCTTAATGCACCTCGCTATCATGGGAACGCCTGCTGTTACCGTAGTAGCTGCATGAATCGGAGCGGATACTGGAGTGGGACCACGCACTATGTGCGCTTTTCGGTGACCTTCGGGGCCCTGGACATAGCCGGGAGTAATACTTCTAATTTTGGTTAAATTCTACCTCTCTCTCTTTGGTCGAGCGAGAGCTAAAGCACCTCGCCCTCTTTCTGGTTGGGCAAGCCTTAGAATATAAAATAAATCTATTTTTTCTCAATCCCTTATTTTATACTTTTATTACCTGTTAAGCCTTACCTATTTCCTGTTTCTTACCTATCCTACCCAGTATATCTCCGGTCCTGTATAGAATAGGCTGGCTCCGGACCTGTATATATCCAATCTACTTCCGTTCTACTTCCGTGATACCTTGAATAATAGGTTTGCGAACAACCATGAAGTCTGCAAAGGGGTATTGGATTTATTTCTCGGAAGGAAAGACTAAGACCGGAGTGAGGTAGCCCTATTTTTGAGCCTATTGGCAGTGAAGTCTGAGGCTACACTCGCTATTCCTGTAGGGGCCACTTAGTTAGTGATCTTATTTATTAACTGATTGTTTTATTTCATTCCTTGTTACTGAATTCCTATTGTGAGGAGGCACTAAACCAGTAGTGGGGACCTTCACCCGCCTATTGAGGAGGCTAAATATGGGGAGGGAGGCTTGCCAACTTACTCTTTCAATTGAAGGGAGGCACTCGACCAGCGGAGCCCCCATTCATTTATAAGCATGTTTGCGGTTGAGGCTGGCTCTTAAACCACGAGGCTATCAATTTTGGGGCTTGCCAACACATTCATTAATTAAATACTTGGGACCTTCACTTCAATCTAGTCTCTTCAAGAACCAATCGATAGCTCATTCCCTCCATGAAAAGTCACAGGTCTCACCTTGATTGATGATGCGGGGAAGTATGCACCTTGGCTCTCGGCTAAATGGGCTCACTTCACGGGTCAAGATAGCCATGTCACCATAGGTCCAATAAGCCAATAACACCAGAGGACTATATGCCTTTTAACCTGCCAGTTATGGTAGCGTAAACACTTGCACTTGGGGGTGACCTGAGATGGAACCTGCGATAATTAGTAGTTTAAGGCAGAAGGTACCATGGAGGAGGCAGAAGCTCAAGAAAGAGCGGAGCGAGCTTTGAAGCGGGATGTAATAACCGAGAAGTGGTGGCTGAACAAGATGCGGGAGATTCACCTGGAAGCTTAAGTGGTTAGACAATATATTTATGAAGAGGGGAGCACAGAAGCGCGACTGAATGAGTTGGAGAGGTTGCAGAAACGTGAAAAGAAGGTCGGTCGGTGATTAAGAGAGCATGGATTGATAGCCGAAGAGAGTATAGAAAGAGGGATGGAAAAGGGAGATGCGTCCGGATAATCGGAGGGACCAAAAAGGAAGTATGACAGATAGGAGAACGTGTTCAGACCGACGGATCAAAGACAGTGCAAAGGGAAGTAACGTCCGAAGAGAATTCTGATCAACCGACAGAAGAGGACATTATCGTTGAGCCGCAAGATAGTGAGGCACTTTACAACGTGTTTCTACTGTTTGAAGGAAAAGAGGTAGGAGCAACAGACATGGTACAGCCTAAAGGTAGCGGAGCCGGTCCAGAGCAGTCATCTCCCCCTGCGCATCTTAATACAATTGAGGTAATTGTTAGTTTTTATTCTAGTTTTTATTTTGAAGCACCACATAATAGTAGTTCAGGAAATAGTAGTGGCGGACAACCAACCAAGTGCTGGAATAAATACAGGTGATGGTGGAAGTATAGCCTTTAGTTTTCATTCCAATTCGAGTGGTGGGATGACTCTGGTCAGTCAACCAGGCCCGCAAGGTTTTATTCTTGTGAACGATCAGACCAACAGTATGGCTGGAGCAACAGTTAATGCGGCGTTGTGCCTTCTCGAGTTATCGGGGAAGGGTTATAGTGATACGAAATAGCACGGGTTCTTATGTGAATCGATCTGAAGAGCGAAAAGGACCAATGCTCCAGACGCTAAGCTTGTGGAGTTACAAACCACGTTGCGGGGGAAGGGCTCTATAATGATATATTACATTTGTACATACCAATTCCTGGGTACTGCTAAACCCCTGGACGAAATAAAGGCAGGCTTTATGGCTGAATTACAGATGCCTAACACAGAGCAATAGAGTGGCGCTGAACTGAAGGATATAAAAAAAATCATTGGTGAGAGTGCTTGGGAGTACGATCAACGATTTCGCGACCTGATCAGTAGACTATCTTATCCTATTAATGAAATCCAACACAAAGAAGGGTTCATTCAGGGTCTCTTACCATTGACCAGAATGCCACTTATGCGGCGAAAGTGGACCACGCAACAGGAAGCTTTGGCCCAAGCTATTTATATTGAGGCCATAAATGGATATCAAGGGGCGGCTATCCGAGCATGCGCTGCGACTATACCCTTGACTAGTGCAACTCCCGAACTTGTACAGTTCCAGTCCCAGTTGTCAGCCTTGGCGAAACAGATACAGAAGATGAACAGAACCAAGATGGATAAAGAAGAAGTTTGGTGCAAAGTATGAAAGATGGATGGACTAATTTCCCCTCGCTGAGGACCGGAGTTGCATCTCCTAACCCAACCCCGCCACCCACTAGGTTTTCGGGCAATCCGACCAATGAATATTGCGGGGACATCCCCCACTGCTTTATCGGATGCTGTAAAAGTACACTTATGCATCTATGACAGTACTCTGTTAATTCTGTAGAATAAATACCCACATTACGAAAAATTGTCACGCTTTACAAGTACTCGCGGAGCAATTCGAGATAAGTTCCTTCCAACTAGTTTGTTTGTCTCTTCATTGCCACCTGATTTTAGAAACCCAACCATGTTTGAATGAGCCCTTCTGCTTTCAGTTGAAGTAGTTGGATTCTGCACTTGAAGGGAAGACATTTGAAAGCAGTTGGATTGAAAGCAACCCTATCCAGCTCCAGTTCACCATCCAGCAAGCGATCTAATTAATCCCGCCCGTGTCTTCGACCTTTGATTCACTCAATGTGTGTGTATTCCTTCCTTCTGCCCGTTGTCTTACCTGTATCTACCGTGTGCTGTAGCGTATTGTGTTGGGTTTAATAAATAGAATCCACTAACTGAAAACAAACTGTTCACTGCATGAGCCACTTATACTACGTGAAGCCGCCGTTCACAGCACAAAGAATCAATTAAAAACACACATAATCCATTCACAACCACTGCACATAGCCGTCGTCGTTTACTGTAATATTATCCTCCCCCGTAAGAGAAAGAGCGACGAGTTTGTTTCCGAACTGGGCCTCTCCTTTTAGTCGAGCCTGCCTGCGACCAATAATCGATTTATAAAGAAAGAGGTTGCAAATCCTAAATCCTGCACTTCCTTTATGTGGTTCCTAAACTCCGATTATGAGCTCCTAATACCTCGATTGAGTGTCCCTAGATTTGGATTAATTTGTTGGTTATTCCCAAAGCCTCACAGATAGACCTTTCTTCCGTTAGTCACGCACAAACGATAAATGGAGGGCTACTTTCTGAGATTGCTGTATGGAATCAAGCGAAGCGATGAGGGTGTTTTTCCCTAAGGCTTCTCTCTACGGTGATGACTAAATATGCCCAGGCGACCGCCCGCTCGGATCTGTTCGCTAAAAGTTGATTGATCATGATGGGGAAGGAGATAGTTGATCGAACCGCACCAACCATTATGTACGTAACATATACTTCAAAGAGGTAAATTGCCTGAAACTGGCAATCAGTGGAGAAGCTAGGACGGGAAGCTATGCTGTTGGGTAGCGAACTGCTTGTTTGGCCTATACTGGTGCACCTGCCCTTGCTACTTGTGCTGCTACCTCCTCTACTGATACTGTACCTGGAACTGATAGCTCTGTGTCTTTCTCTCGATATGCGTCTACCTCAGCTTCTTTTGCTTCTCTTGCGACTGCCTTAGGTGCTGGTAGTTCTGCTGCTAATGATGCTTATACCACGACTGCTGCTAGTGCTGTTGCTTCTGGTGTCTTTGCTTATGGGTAACCAACTGGAACTACTCCTGGGTATGGAACTACTCGTTATGAAACTGCTCGTGCTATAAAAATTATACGCCCTTTCTATTTGGAATAAGGCATCAACTCACAACTCCATATTCTCCTCAGCAAAATGGAGTTCATGTGCCAGAATTGTACCATTCAAGAGATGGCAAGGTGCATGTTGGAAGCTAAAGACATTCCAAAGGACCTATGGGCTGAAGCTGTTCATACCGCTGTACACATCATCAACAGATCACCTACAAAGTCACTTGGAAAGGTAACACCTTATGAAGCTTTATATAGAGAGAAACCTAAAGTTGACTACTTTAGAACATTTGGTTGTACAGCTTATGTTCATGTGCCAGATTCAAAAAGAGGAAAGCTTTATAGAAAGAGTACCATATGTATCTTTATAGGATATTGTAAGGACACTAAGGCATATAGGCTATTTTATATGGATAAAAATAAGATTGTCACAAGTAGAGATGTGGAATTTTATGAGTCATCATAAAAATTCCATAAGAAAAGATAATGATGAGGTGGAGCCTATAATGCCTAGTAATGAAGATCCACATTTTGTGGAAGATGAACTAAATGAAGATGCACCTCCTCCTTCATATCCATCATCCATATTATCATTTCAAAAGAAAAGTAAAAGTCCAAGTCATGGTGACACATCATCCTCTTCAACATCTCCTTATATTCCACCACCCAAGAGAGGAAGACCTTCTGTAGCAGAGTTTACAAGAAGAGTAGGTTGTTCGGACGATAAATTGACCAGTCTAGGGAAGGTTTTATTAGGGCGATTTACCAGCTAGAGAATATAAAATATATAGGCCAGATTAACTATGGATAAATGACCAGGTATACTCTTAGGCTCGTTATGGAATGTTACCAGCTATAAGGCAATATTCATGCAGTATAAATTACCAGCTATATTGCCAGGTTATTAAAGTGAAATATTACAGACATTTCTTATAGGGTATATATTTAAGGGGCCACCCGTTTTTCCGGTTCACAGGTTCAAATTTACCAAGTGAAAGGCCAAGTTCATTTGTTAGAATATACCGGGAAATGCTAAGGTTATTGCTAAGAACACTCCCCTTATACAAAAAAAAGGTGCGTAGCTCTTTCCCGACAAAGGAGGGGAAGGGCTAAACCACCAGAATAAACAGAATAACCAAAAGAATAGACTAAAGCAACTGCTGGATCGACTGCTCAATCCGGTGGTGCTGCGCTTGGAACTGGCTCTACCTATGCTATTGGTGCTGCTTTCACTCGGTAAAGTGCCTCTCCCACGGCTATTGGTGGTTCCGGGTATTTCTCTAGAAACTATGAAAACTCTGACTCTGGTTCTCTATATGATGGATCTCGTTCTATATAATATGGATATGACTGATTCATCGACTGAAGAATCAATAGCTAAAGATGCAAGAGTAGTTGATTGATCGGGTTGAAGAAGTCGATTCTCTTTTTAGTAAGTTGATCTAGCACCAGGAGCACCAATGGCACCCGTAGCTCCAGATCTAGTCCCAGTTGTGGATGCAGGAGCAGTAGAGACAGAGACTAAATAAACGGAGGAGTAGGGGGGACCAGTACCTTAGCCAGTCCCAGAGGAAGAGAGGAAGCATCCTTTTCCGAAGTTTGGTACATATTCCTCTCTTGTTACTACTAATAACTCAACCATAATTATCCTACTACTAGTTATAGCTTAGAGACTAGGAGTCGATTAGTGTTTTATTTTTATATGAGTGTTTTCTTAGTATTAGTTTTTAGAGATGAGAGATTTATTATAGAGCTTACTAGTAGTTTCTTATAGAGCTTCTTGCTTGGTGTTTATTAGTTTTTTCTTATAGAGCTTAGAGAGAGCTGACGGAGCTTCCTTGGTGTTGTTTGCCCGGTAAAATAGTGATAGATTTCTAGGAGGTTATAAGTGTGTTCTTAATATGCAGAGAGTGCGAGCTTTCGTTGGGTTTCCTGTAAAGGGATGGGCTCATAGGTTGGACTGTCAAAAATATAAAGAGTTAAGGAGTTTCAATTCCTAATAGCAACATAAGTATCAATTGTAGTTTTTATTTCTTCCAACATTTATTACTCCTAATGTAGTCAAAGAGAGTATATTATATTCTTTCCCTTGTGTTCCTATTGTTCCTATTGGTGTTCCTATTGTTCCTAAGAGAGTTTAAGTCTAGTCTAAGATTCCATTCCTAATATAGGTTGCAGAGTAAGCCGTACCAGTAGCATCTTAGTCAGCATCTCGTCCAGACACATATCCAGTAGCTACAGTTGCTTACCTTGATCCAGTTGCTTAGCTTGAACCAGGTTCACCAGTAGTAGTACCAGCATAAGTCGAACCAGAGCGGGGACAGATACATATACAGATACAGATCGAGGTCCAGATTATTACTTTCGTGATCCAGACCCATATCCATAAGCATCAAAGCTAGCATCTGAGCCATTACCAGTAGCAAAGGTAACAACTATAGCCAATAGCTACGTTGGCATAGGTAAGGGCAATAGCAGCGGATTCAGCATAAGTAGATCCTGTCATTTCAGAAGCAGAAGTAAATCCGGTTACAGATAAAGATAGATACATCTATATATCCACCAGCAGCACCAAGAGTAGAACCATCAGTAGAATGCCCAGTAGCAGACTTAGTAGCATATCTCACAACAGCAGCAGATTCGCTTGTGGTCCAGCAAAAACCAGTTTATGCCGCTTGATAACACGTCCAGCATTAGAGTCCTGGGAGAGATCCATAACCTACCATGTCCAGGGGAAATGCCAGGTGTTTCTATGTCTCCATCCAACAAACAAAATAAGAGAATAACTCTAGTCTCCTCTTCAAAATAAAAGAAGAAGAAATAGAGTCTCCATTCCGAAAAAAAGAAATCTGGTTAGTCTCCATTCTGTGAAAAAGAGTTCCGAGTTCAATATAAGAGCCTTAGTACCCCATACCTACTACAACAGTTCTAATCCATGCATGGGTGAAACAAACAATATGAACCAGTTGAGTTGGATGTGTCCCGCTCTAGTGAAGAAGTGCCCGTGTAGTTCCATTCCAAAAGAAATGAGATAATAACTATTCTAACTCTCATCCATTAACCTCTTCCTTCCGGACTCGCATGGAGACGTTTCACTTGTCCATGTTCTAGCCTTAAGATACAAGCCTTACTAAGCAGCCCCTATCTCTGTAGTCCCTAGTTGCCTAACCTAGTTGCCTTAGTCAAAGTTGAACCGCCATCGAGACGTCCCCATTAGTCCAATGTGATAAATCCATGCTATAAGAGAAATCTCTACATCCGCTAAGTGAAATTAAATATAAATAAGTGTTAAATGAAATCAATAAGCAATAATAAGTGTAGTAGCTAAACTTTGAGTCCTGTTAATATAATCCCAGCAGCAGGGCCCTGGCATTGGAACAGGAAACCATTCATTTTAAGGTTCCCCATAGAACTCATGAAACTTACATGGTTTACAGACAGGGAGGGTTACTATTGGTACATGCAATTACTATGCTTACATACGTTATCCATTCGAGGGTCATAGCCCAGCAGCTCTAGCATCTGTAGATAATTGGACCGGAGTTGTAGTATATTTTTACTATATAACTCCGTGTTTCCAATTGAGTACAAATCAGATTTAGATGCCCACTTTCCCATCATCTCTAGCCGGCAGAAAGAGTTTAGTTTATTCTGATTAGCCGTCGGTATAAATTTTGATTTATTTAAGGTCCGGAGGGCTTGTCCTTTTGAGGGCAAGGAAATGCTTTTATTCCATGGCTTTACTCTATGGGGTACTCAATGATGCTTATGTTATACTTTATCAGTTGAACCAAGAAGGCATAGTCGCCGCCAATAGGGGAAATCCAATAGTCAATGTTGCTTGGCAATGAACTATGTTGATGTTTATTGGCAATAGCAAGTCAATAGCAATGGCACTTACAAGGGCAGAGAACGAAACAACCTACGAAGAGCTAATCGATGGCAACAAATTGACGGGGAATGATCCTCAGAGAAGGCACAAGCAAAGGGAGGGGACTAGCCCATGGGGCTACACATAGAGCTCAATTATTATGCTACTCGATAATGCTACTTGATCAGTCAACTCAAAAGTAAGAGTCGCCAGTAAGGTTGTCGATCCAATAGGTAAGTCGCAGGAGTCGATACGATAGGAGAGTCCAGTTGGTAGTATTAAATAGAAGGCGGTCAGCATGAATATCTAGTCACATGGAAGCTCTAGGAAGTGCATGAATGATCTCTACGAAGGAAGTGCAGGAAGCTATACTCAGTGTTGCTAGGAAGTTCTAGTGTGGTTTCGATAGCCGATCATTGGAGGTCACTAGTTTTCGCTGGGTGGTTGAACAACTAGTTTCTGTTCAAATATATTATAAGACATAAACCCTATCAAAGATCTCTATAAAAAGCCATTAATACCTTTGTGTGGGGTTCTAGCCTGATTATTCCTTGCATCTAGTGTGGTTTATCCGGATATTCGGGGGAAGGGTGGTTTATATATAGAAAAACTAATAGATATAAGGGCCTAAGGTAGCTGGTTTAAGGTCTTGGTACCAGGGCCATGAGTTATTGTGGATTATATATATATATATATATATATGAAGTCGATCACTTTGCCATGGATGCTAAGGATGAGCTCTCATGGTATTGAGTTCCTCTTCTTTTCGAGGTTCCTTCTATCTTTCAACACCCGTAGAATGTACCTACCTTTTTATTAGGGATCTGGGGTGTTGGCTGCAGTTAAGTCAAGTTCTGTAATGGCAAGGATGGAGAGTAGAGATCAAGCAATGAATAGCGGAGGTTAATTCCGTATGTAAGGACAAGCAGCAATCAAAGCAAGCCACCAAGCCAATTCATGAAACTCAAGTCGAGTCAAAGCCAATAAGAAACATGAACATGAAGCCGCCAAAACCACCTAGCTACTTACCCCCTCGGTCAGTCGCTGTTCTTCGCTCCGGTCTAAGCTGAGTATCATCGAGTCCTTCTAGTATGAATCGCTGTGTACATTCCCTGATATAAAAGTGAACAATGTGATATTACTCAGCATGCTAGTCGATCATATCCATCTCCTATCCGTCCGGGCCCAAATTATCATCGGATGCTCCTAGTTCTTCAGTGAGATAAATACGTATATATCTCTATATACGATGCAGTCTTTCGATTTTATAGTTAATATCGTATGTAATGAGAAGCGTAATTAACAGAGAGAATTGACGTGAAACATCTTGATGATGGATTGGAATGAATATCTGTCCTGATTCGCCAAATTCATAACCTGATTCATTGAGCTAACGAAGAGATAAAAATAACGTGATACACTTCGTTTAATGAGTGAATTCTGAGTGATTCCAAGAGTCAATTATGCTTGTGTTTTAATGAGTTCATGATCGAGTAAATTCCATAGGTAATTAATCCATGATGCGCATAGTGTAAAAATTGAATGATTCCAATGACCTTATTTCCGAAGATAGGCGGCTGTACCAATACGAATCTTGATGGATACAATAATTGGCTAGCATTGGTGGGACTGATTAACCTTTCTGACCTATGCCTCCAGCGGCTGTAATATTGAATTTGCCCAATACCTCATTGAAAACATCCTGACACTAAGCCTTTGTAACCAAAAAATAGAACCTACGCCTGACACTCAGTCATACTGCCTTTCAAAGGACTTTGAAACCTATGCATCATACTTACGTTGATCGGTAATGTATCAATCAATAATGCAATCAATCATCAGTACTATAAAGCCCAGCCTTGTAGCAATCCCATAGGATTCCAGCCAACTGTTCTGCATCGTAAGTTAGTTCGGGGGTCAAGGATCAAAATTGATAGGTTTCAGGCTGCTCGTCATCTTACTTTTTGCTTTATCGGTCGGATACATGCATGATAGTCTCCTTGAGGGATCTTCTTTACTAACTCTTCTTTTTTATCTTATCATGAAACCGGGATCAGGCCTTTATATATGTAATTTAGAAATATTACCTTTTAGATGTAGATACAGCATATCACGCAGAGAGACCTTCTTTTTTTAGATTATTTAGGAATCACTCTTATTACGTATATAATATGAGACACTTCTTAACCAGATTTACCTTCTTTTTTCACGACCCAACCGAGCCAGGATCATCATTTCTTTATGAATCTACGAACTTAGACTTCATCATTTTTTATGGATGGATGGTTCGCCGAAGACTCTTTGTTGCCTGCCTTACCTTTTATACCCCCGATTAGAGATTACATAGCGGGGCAGCTGGATGGATAGCTGGGTGGGGACAGACCTTTACCCTACCGAAACTTTTCACCCAACCGCTCCGCGCTTGAATAAATAGAACTTACCTATATCACTTACTGAATGAAGCGCTTTGGAGGGGCTCTTAGAAGCAGCATCAGCAGGACGGGATCTTACTACCTCATACCTTTACCCCTACCTTTTATGCCTCTACCTGCATGCATAGTTAACCACCTTCAGACCTAGACCTGGCCCTATCCCACTTGGATGAATGAATCCGTTGCTAGGAGACCCTTTAATTTAGGATTCAGGCACCTAGGCCCAAGCCGGAGGGAATTAGGAGCTGTGTCCCGGCCCGGTGTTATTTTATTCCTTCGCCCGGCCAAAACTAAGAGTGTAGGCAGCAACGTATATAACGCGTTGATTCAATTCAGCAGGCACGTAAGTAAATCCGGGTAATGAAAAATATCGGGTGTGTAGCGAGTTAGGCGTTGTATCTCCAGCAGGGCAGGTGGCACAATCCGTTTCATATTTATCGAGGCACTCCAGTGAAGCTAAAGGTGCTAAGGCAGGGCAGCCGAGTGCTTGTTTCTTTCTCCATCCCATCCAGCCTGTCGTCCGGCCACTCCTCAATCCAGCAAGCAAGCCATCCCCTCCATTCGAGCAAAACCGCCCATTCATTCCATTCGATCCAGCGGATCCAGCCATCCATCCAGCCATGCTACTAAAAGTGCTCAGCTAATTGAGCATTATCCTCCATCCATCCGAGAGTTGTCAACGATCTAAGCTAAAGGTTAACCACCCACTACTTTCCTATCCCCCTCTTATTCCACCCATCCAATAAAGCCATGTCTCTATCATAAGTTCTGGCTGTGGAAACTCCGGCCAGCAGTAAAACGATATCAGGTAAAGGAAACCGTCCTATGGGCTATTCACCAATCCCTCCCGTCCCTCCAGCCATCCATTCAACCTATTCTATCCATCCCATCCCATCTGGTGCTGCTTCTTATTTGAATGATCTGGGAAATGATTATGGGACTGCTGGTTGTGATGCTGCTTATGGAAATGCTCTTGGTACTGCTCCTGATAATACTTTTGTTGCTGGAAATCATGATGCTGGGAATATTGCTTCTTCAACTGCTTATGGGAATGATGGTTTTTATCTGCTTTTTATGCTTGGTTGGCCTGGTTCTGCTGGTGGTTCAACTGATTATGCTGGTAATTCTTATGCCGGTTCAATTGGTGTTGCTAGAAATGATCCTGGGAATCCTTCCGGTTTTGTTAGTTGTTGTGCTGCTTATTCAAATGCTGCTCCTTCTGCTGATTTCAATGCTGGTTAAACTTATGCTGGGGATGGTCCTACTTCTCCTCTATCCTTCTACCCTTCTTAAGCTTAGGGAGGAAGTCGTTCGCTACGCTGCTCTATATTCAATTTATGTTGGTTCTACTGGTGCTGCTAATCATAATGCTGGTGTTGGGGCTCCTTGTGCTTGTGCTTGTGCTACTGGTTCTAATTATGCTGGAACTGCTGGGAGTAATGCTACTTCAAATTATTATTCTGGAACTGCCCCGTAACTGCTGCTGTTAGGAATTATGCTTATTTCAATTATGCTTATCATATTGTGCTGCTTCTGCGGAAAATGCTGCTACTTGTAGTGCTTTTACCGGTACTGCTCTTGGCACTTATGCTGGAACTGCTTCGTAAACTGCTTATGGAAATGATCCGGGAACTTATGCTGGGAATTATGCTTGGAACAATGCCATTTTTGCTGCTTATTGAAATGCTGGTTTAACTGGTGCTGATGGGGCTGCTGCTGTCGGTTCAACTGGTTATGCTTATTCAAATGATGCCGGGAATTCAGCTGGTTCAACTGGTTATGTTAGAAATGATTCTGTAAATGCTTGGACTGCTGGTCGTAGTGCTGGTGCTGCTTTTCCTGGGACTCCTTGTGCTGCCCGGAATGAAGATGGTTCCACTGGTGCTGATCGTAATGCTGGTGCTGGGGATCCTGTTTTCTGCCCCTGGGAATGACGCTTGAACTGCTCTAGAAACTGCTGATGGTGATGATGCAAGGTAAGGGATAGACACTGGTACGGGTACAGCAGGGATGGGCGCTTAGCTAGGGGCTTTTTTTAGGTAAGCGAGGTCCATTGGCTCACTGCCCCCCATGCTTTTTTTGTTATTTACTTTGAAGGTATGCTGCCAGCAATGGAACTTTATCTATAACGAGAGGATATTAAACTGAAAGCTCCGCATCTGGATCTTTATCTGCCACTAGATATGGATATGGATCCAGAACTGGCGGCGAAGAAACTGCCTTAACCTTTGCTCCACTATTAAAAGCTCTGTCCTTGTCTATGTCTTAGTCTCCGCGGGGGTTTATAGCTCTGGAACTAGATATGGAACTACATATGCGAGGGACTCTTTAACTGGTGGATTTATCTGTATCTGAGCTTGGAACTGGATCAATAGAAATTTTTTACTTAATAAACCAACCAAGGCTGCTAGCCGGCTCTGGATCTCCATCTGAATCTAGCTCTGCTTTATTTGTTGCCTCCGCTTTCTTTGGACCCTTACTAAGATATCTAGCCGGCTCTACCATTAGTGATTATGAGTCAACTTCATGGCCCCAGGAAAGCCAAGGAAATAAGGTTTATTTAATTGGAAGTTCTTAAAAAGTACTTTTGCCATTCATGAGCTGAGCGTAGTAGTGGGATAGACTTTTAGATAAGTTATAGCGGCGATCAATCAAAGGCGGATTGGAGTAGTACTATTCCTCTCCCTGATTGGTTGCCGGGGAGGCCCTCCCTAGAGATAAGCATTATATCCCAATCTTCCCTTTTTTCCAATAGAAAGCGTGCCACTATTATATATGTTTAAGGTCGTACGGATTTGGCATCATTCCATTTATTCCCTTCATGGTACTGATCGCACTTACAGCCAATAGTTCAATAAAATCTGGATTCGCGGCATGATAGGAACAGAGGAGAGAGTGTAAAACCACTTTATGTTACGTATGGGCCCAAAAACAAGCTTATGTAGTACTTCGCCTGCCATTGGAATAAACGCCCGATCCGATTCCGAGCGTCCCTTATAGTAAATGGCCGTGAACGGGGCCCAACCGAGATGGAATAGGAATTTTAACCTTATTGATCCTGCCAAAGGGGGTTATTAATTAGGGATTAATTATGCCTTTTAGGTGAGCTCGAAAGATGCTTTTGAAAGCGTGCCTATGATGCAAGCCAGTGTAAAGTACCTCTAATTGACAAGCAGGTAATGCCTCTTTTTATTTCTAATACTTCTTGCAGGTGTACTAACATTATTTGCAAGTTTTAGATGTTTTATCCGTGTGGTTAAGTTACCGTTTCTGGTTTTCCACTCCCATAATCACAGTGTCTGAGACTCCCCGACCGAGAGAGAATGCCCGTAGTTGGCCCTTTTTCTTGGTTATCCAGGCGAAACTAAGGAGCTTTCATAGTGGTCGGTCCGTTAACGCTCAAACTTCTATTGGTAAGACTCCAAGATTGATCTCTCAAATAGCGCTAAGTTACTGACTCTTTTACCCTCAATCGCCCCTCAATTGGGATCAATCAATAGGCACTTAGCTCATCAGTTCATGAGGTAGGTAGTGCCCACCCCTTCTTTCCCATCAGTTCATGAGGCAAGAGATGCCCCTTTCTAAATTATGGGTCCACTTTATAATGCCTTAAGCCTACGTCTGAGTTTGGAGTTGAGCTACTTATTGGGACGTGATCTAAAAGAAAGTAAGAAAGCTAATTTGTTGTCTTATCTGGATGTTTCAAATAACATCTATTGGGTCTGTCTATTACTGGGGGGTATGTTGGGTCTAGGGGTTTATGTGGAGGGTTTAGGTAGGGGGGGTTAGGGCCATGGTGTCATGTAGTTGTAGGTCTGGCTGCAATGGCAATGTCTGCTGGTTAGGTATTCAGGCTATTAATTTGTTCTGCTGTTGGCCTATTTGTGGAGATGCTTCCTGTGTCCGTTACGCTTCCTATTTCGTGTAAGATGGGGCAGTAGTTGGTGGTGGGAACGCTCTTATTTAAATAAGGGATGCTATTTTGGAAGCAGTAATGCTTCGATGATTGTATTATCGTAATTACCCAAGCATAAGCTCAGCGACTGGGTTAAGCCAAGATAAGGTTAAGATATGGAATGCTTAATCCCTGGGCAATTTTAGTATATGTAGTGTCCGCTGCAAAACCACCCTTAAAATAGTTATATTACCCTATGGATAGGTACTATAGGTCTTGACCAGGCCAACTTTGCACTCTCAAAATGACCAACCTTTTCTTTTTATAAAGGGTTGTAAAAAGGTAAAAGGTGACGGGTTAAAGGTAGAGGCTAACTGGCTAAAGGTGAGATACTTATGTTGTTTACAGTTGGACTTGGCAAAAAGGAGGTTTATGGCCCTCGCTCATCTAAGAAAACTTACTATGTTATGTGGACTCATCCCGCCGTTCCTTCCAACTCCTCCCTCGAGTTGGATACAAGCAATAAAAGAAATCCTGTCTGGGCCATTCTGCTCCTGAACCTTCTTCCTCATATCTCGGTGGACAGAGTAACCATACAGCTCCTCAACCTCACTCGACTGGGACTATTTAAAATGAAATGAATCAACGTATGTAAGCATAATCATTGCATCTATTCAAAGTAGTAACTTTTGTTTCATAGAGGTAAGTTAGATAACCTGTGTCCCGTAGAGGTAAGATTCATTAGGGGTATAGGGAAAATAACTACTCGCTCTCTCGGTTCTGTTTAACTAGATCTGTTGAACGCAACCTTACCACCTTTTATAACCTATGCCCATATAGATTGGAGGATTGGATCGTCGGATCGGAACTGCCCTAGTTATTAATGAATTACTGCCATAACTGATTTGATTAGATCATATAAGATTATGAGTGGGGTCTTGCTTGGTTCCACACAAACTAGTTACCCACCTTAATACTTAGACCTAGTAGCCTCTGATCACTCGATAATTTTATCCCTTAGGAGGTACAACTAGAGACCCGGGATTGGATTGGGATGGCGTGACACAACCCCTTATTTATTTTTTTTATTTATTAATAACTGTATTGAAGCAGCTATTGGGCAGTTCTAAATTGAGAGTCAATGATCAAATAAGTTTGTTCCTTTA
>LPNX011236525.1:146965-163859 GCA_001517045.1 Pseudotsuga menziesii | reverse complement strand
CTATCAGCTATCTCCCTTGCTTCACTCCCTCGTAGCTCTCTTACTTACCTCACTCTAGCCTTACCTCTACGCTATATTACCTGCCTATACATTCGCTTTCTTACCCGCCTAAAGCAAAGCGCGATATAGAGAACTCTCAAAGGCCCCTAGCCGTTACTGGCGTAGGTAAATTGAAATAATATTGGGATAACCCAAGCGGCGGGGATCTCAATAAGCTTCCTATCCCCAACGAGTTATCCAGCAGTCACTAAGCACCTTGGATACTTTTTTTAGGGAAAAAACCATATTTGAATGCTCTTCTCATTGAACTATGAGTAATATAAAGTCTTTTCAGCAGTTCTTCATTTGCGAAAAATTCTCCAATCTGCCTTTGAAGTAAGAGTTTTAGTTTACTGACTCATACAGCTACAGCAACTGATTATAGTCTTACTGCTTCATACAGCTACGGCTACTAACTCATACAGCTGGGCTACTGACTCATACAGCTACTGCTACGGCTACTAGGGCGACGATTACGGCTACTATGGCTACTACAGCTACTACGACTCTTACTGCTACTGCTACAGCTCTGGTGGCTGCAACTGCTACTGAAGGGACAGACTGACTGAAGGGACTCTGGTGGCTTGGGAAAAGGTATGCTTCTGACTTATTCTTACTGATTCGAATTTGACTATACATCTGTAAGGGTTGTAATATGGGGGGGTTTAGCCGTCCTCCCCGCATTCTCTTTACCGCATTCAGGTCCGCATTAACGCTTGCCTCTTGGATTATGAATTATTGCTACCGCTTGCCCCATTCCCCTTAAACTGCACGGTACGGAACACAGTTCCTACTACCACCCTCCCTCTTTAACTTACCAGTACCGGAACAAAAAGGAGGTCCTTCATTACCTGCGCATAGAGCACCAAAAGCGTTCACCCCGACAGAGAAAATACCCACCATTCACTTTAAGCAACAGACGTAGCTACACATATAGCCACCTCCTAGAAGAGATAGTTAATCATCACTGACCGAGAGAAAGGAGATGCCCGCTCTTCCTTCTTGGGTCGGGGTGAGGATACGAACCCACTCGACCGACGGTACGAGGGAGAGAGTTCTAGGATAAACCCCTCACCCCTCGTCCTTCTTTGGTCGGGGGAGCGAGTTAACACCTCACCTCCTTTTGAGCCACCATACCCGAGATAATAAAAAAAAAGGACTTACCGCCAGAGGAGATATGTATCGCTTTGCATAATATCATATATAATGAATGACTGAAATAACCGTATAATGAATGACTGAAATAACCGATCGGAAGGTCCCCACCAACCGGGGAGATTTAGTGCCGGCTCCAGTCGTCGTTTCTCGGCGGCGCTCTCTCGCTATTTGAACCAATACATAAAATATCGAAATAGAAATACTTCGTTACCCCATTTGATTGACCTCCCTGCTATCTCAGTTGATCTGGGCTCATTTAATTCCGTGACCATTGATTGCATGCGGGCGGCTCTATCTCTCCCTAGCTTTTTTGGGGGGCCTGCTCTCCATGCTAGGCCTCCTGTCTCTCGGCAATGACCTTCAAGCAATGAAAACTGGTTCTATCAGAAATGAGAACCAGCTATTGGCACTGACCTTCAGGAAATGATAACATGCAATGAGAACCGGATCTCAGCAATGACAACAGGCTATCAACTATGATTCTACTATTGGCGCATACCCTCCGACTATGATCAATCGACTATGATTGGCTTACAATTCTTGGCTCTCCTATCGGCATCCTGTAAATTCCCCTCCCCTATCTGTGGCAACCAACCTACTGGGAATGGACCAGTGAGTAGGGTGTCTCCTCTTTTTTTGGCCTCGGCTAGTTATGTGTTCCTTCCTTTTATTACTTTTGAAGGGTTCCTTCTCTCTTTGTCGGGCGGTTTCTTTTGTAAAGCACGCAAAGAAGCATCAAAGCGATAAACCTAAGAAACCCTTAACTAAAGAAGGCCTATGTACACCGCTGAGCTTAGCGAGATAAGGCCAACTAATTACTTAAATAAGGAGGTTTAATAAAACAACTATATGGCGTCTTTGGGTAAATTAAGAAGCTGCTGGGACTTTAATCAATCTCATCCCTTCCATCTACATCTTTGTATCCATTTCCGGGCAAGGCGCAGAAGCTGAACCTGGATCCCTCGAGGGAGCGTGGCAAATGAACAACCAAACGAGTGGATTCAAGCATCTTCATTCCTCTCCCAAGGCTTCAAAGGAAGCTTAAAAGGGACGGAGGTAGGACCAGACCAGTAAGACCTCTTCGTCTCATCCTTGGTCTTATCAACCATGCCTTTAAGCCTTCACCCCTAGCTACAATAGAAAGGAAGTCCCATTGTTCCGTACTAGCAATAGAAGGACCCGACAACCACCAGAGGATCCCAATCTCTTTCCAATGCACCTCCATCAGAACCAAGTAGCTCATCACCTCCCCCTGTTCGCTCCTTTCTGGCCAGCATCATCAGCAGACTAATTAAGCAGTTCCCAATCCTTCTTTTCAAACCCTGCACCACATAATCTTCCTTCGTCCTTCCGGTGGACCCTGCTCCCACCCACACAAATATAGCCGGGGAGTAGTCACTTAAGTAAGCGCGCCGGTTCGTAAATTTGTTGTACTAGTGGGGATTCATTATCTCAGCAAGCAGCGATATAGATATTGATTCGCAGGTAGGCTTTGAAACTGTGTGTGGTCTTTCGGTGAACGTCCCTAGCCCCCGGTGGTGTTTTCTTTCGTGGCTTTTGTTGAGCGAAGCCTAAGAATCTCTCGGGTGGTGTGATCTGTCTAGCGTAACAGTATAGCCAGCCGGGGTGAATTCGACCAGCTATTTTCTTGTCCCAGCCAGCAGAGTAATCTAATCATCAAGTTCTGAGGCAAGTAACGATAGCAGTAATAATACTATTATTTTATTATATACGTAATTATCCAAGCATAAGCTCAGCGACTTCTAGCATGCTTTTCCCTCCCCCTCTTTCCTTGTCAAAATAATATTGGATCCAAAGCGAACCTACCTCTAAATTCTTCCAGCCAGCAAGCAGCCGGGGAGCCAAGCCAAGCTGAGTAGCCCAGCCCAGGATTCCATGAGCCCAACCGATCAGCCAAGCCTCTTATTCAAGCCCAACCGTGCAGCCGGGGTAGGAACCATTTATGTGTTCCGTAGTAGTAAGTGAGTTCGAGGTAGAGAGAGGTAGAGGTAAAGCTATAGGATCGAGGTTCTATTTTGAGGGACCGGAATCTCTCTGAATGATATGACTTTCCTTCTGGCAATGCTGATACTTACTGGGGCTACCGGGAATGACCCTCACTCACTGACTCACCTCATTCATTCACCCGTCCCGTACATGTTTCCCATCCCGTACCCTTAACTTTCACTTTATTTCCCCGAATCGATATGGACCCATCCCTCCTATTAGTATTGTTATATGTATGCAGGCAGCACCATATATTATTGAAATTACAGAGCTGATCAAAGAGCCAGATTAGAAAGGGTGTAAGAGATTACAGCAGGTCTATATTTGCTGGTCCAATCAATTTACTTATTTATAGAAGACTTACTACAGGTCTTCTTACTTTTTGCTTCTTTTGTGTATTAGATATGTTTTAACGCCCTCATTCCCGGTTTGGCATTCCCAGGAGGTTGCCACAGGGAGGGGCATTGACAGGATGGATGCCGAGAGAACCTCATTCACAGGAGGTTATTCCCAGTCGGGTGACACAGAGAAGGGCCTAATAAGGGGGCTACTCAATAGGGCTACTACAAATACACATAGAAATACACGTATAGGTTACACAATTAAGTTCGTTTACCCAATTAAGGTTACGCAATGCGATTATGAGGTTACACAATGCAATTATGGTGGTAGTATTCAATGGCCAGTACTCAATCCAAGTGTTGCGCCCCAATAAAGAGTTGACGCTGTCGATGCCACGAGTAGATTTATTTTTGTATGTCTTTGAACCGAGAGAAGATGCCTTCTTGTAATTGAATCCATGTTGACTGTTATGCCTTCTGTGAACCGATGCCTTTTGGTATGGAAACCAATAAATAGCCCAGCATTCCCCGCCGCTCATTCCCAGTTTGTTGCCACAGGGATGGGCCTAATCACAAGGGAACCACCACGTATAGCTACAAAGAGTAAATTTGCAAAATAGCACATATAATACACGAGCTAATCAGATGAAGTTACTTGTAGATAGCCGATCATTGGAAGCCAATAGCCCCACCGGTCAGTACCAGTTGTTGACGAGTTTAAGGAACGCCCAGTGCATGTCGAATAAGGAAAGGACAATTTATTGCTTTATGTACTTGCACCCCTGGCAAGTCAGCTATATAACTATTCTCTTGTGTTATAGATAAAATCTATTATAGAGATCTCTAAATTATATAAAAAGTGTATAGCAGTATTATATAATATATAATAAATATTGTAGAATAATGAAATTCTATTAGAGAAAAGGTATTCCACTAAAGTAAGTAAGCAATCGGGGGAGAGTCCCCCCGCAATAGGTAATCTATAGCAATATCGCTGTAGGTCTAGGGTAATGTATCTTATATAGGGCTTGCGTAGAGCTATATAGAAGGGGTATGGAATGAAAGGGTATCAGTGAGAGGAGGGTATGAATGAAGGGTAATGAAAGCAAATAGAAGGAATGGGGTATGCGGGCGGTATAGAATAGGAGAAAGCGGGTATGCTGCGGGCGTGTACTTCAATTGTAAATTATACATCGGAATAAGTAATAATAATAACGTATATAACCAAATTAGCGCAGTTCATGGGGATATTTGGAATCAAATCTGTTATTGTGGTATCTCTAAGTGCACCTGTGTTTCGTCGCAATCGCATTCTGTGTGATCGCGGGTCTGTCTCTATAGCGTTCCTCTGTCTATGGTTTCGGATAATTCATTTGTGTTTTTGGGTGAGTTTCCCGGGTTCATTGCATCTTTTCGTGGTTAAAGGCCCACGTTCCTTCTCTGTTATCCATCAATAAGAATCAATCACTATTGAGCCTCGCAGCCATGTAGCGCCTCAGCAATCGGGTGCGGGACCTTCTTCTTCAGCGATCACATAATGCGGGTATAAAGCAGCGGTAGTCATCCCTAATCGAGTAACATCATTGCACCTTGCTTATTGCACTTCGCTCCCTTATTGCTCATCCCTCCATCATTGAGTAAGATCAACAAATAACATCATCATGGGGGTGCCCTCTTATCCTAAATTGAACCTCGCTTCAAGTGCTTTTCATTATTTCTTCGTTTTCATCTTTGTGCCACTCATAGTCAGTTCTCACTGCTTAGAGGAGAGCCAGTATCAGTGACAGATGGTCATTGCTGTAGTCGAGCATTAACAATTAGATCCACCAAGTCCAACAGATGCCATTTACATGTAAACCAGTCGAGAGAATACATGCTGTTACTTAGCGTTGATTCAGCATTTGAGGAGCATAGACCAATCAATGTTGAGGAGCAGAGTCCCATTGTTGAGTGAGGTTGAGGAGCTGGATGATTTGAATTACCCAAAAAGACAACTGCTTCTCCAGACCAGAGCCAAACAAGTGTTTTATTTGCTTTATTTGAGTGGATTGATGGCCTCTTTCATATAGGCGGTACCACGGACGGTACGGAACGGGGCCGAGAGAGTGAGTGAGGCACAGCTATAAGGCCATTCCCGATAGCCAAAAAGCCAATACTCGATGACAGGCCTCCATCCATGCAGCCGATGCCAGGGCTCTTTGACGATACTCGATCCAGGTTTTGATGCACTCGATTACAAGTGTTGATTCATTCGATGCCGCCGGTACTCAACCCACCACCGGTCAATTCCAGCCAGCGAAGTAAGTAAGTGGCACCGGTTAGTGACTGATTGATTCCCACATATGGCAGAGAGGCACGGTCCAACGGACGGACAAATAACTGTTTGAACGTTGGCAGCCTTACCAATCGAGACAAAACACAAGGTTATGACAGCTACTCAGTGCGGCTACTCAGAAGTGCTACCAAGAGGGGCTAGGTGCTACAAATGATTAGGTGCTCTACAAATTAGGGTTACGGGTGTGTATATGCAGTGAGCAAAGAAGAGGTCTATGAATGAGGTCTACGAACGAATATGTGACACAACAATTATGTAAGTTATACCACCTCAATTCACCCATCGGTTCACCTGATGAAAGAGATATTGAGCCATGCTTACTTCCGATATTTTGTTAAGCTATACCCATCGAGACACGGATCGAGATTGATTTAGTTCCCAAGTTTTCACCATACGCGAGAGATGATGTTACCCGAGTTGACACCATATGATATATTGAGTTCCTCATGTTTACCCCGGGATGGGGCAGGGTGGACGGATGGACACTTTAACACCTAGCTGCTGTGAGCGATCATACCGCCTGCCTAAGATATGCGATCTTTATACCCTATCGTGATAACTGATCGATAGCTTCTATCTTTACCATCACACCAATAATGATTTACAACAGCTTGTTATATATGTTTACAATTAAAGTAGAATACGCAAAATACAGTGCAGTGGCTAAAGAACGGGCAGGTTCACTATGAAATGGAATCCGGGGATGCCCACCTTTTTAGAATAAACTTTAGCCCTGGAGCATTTGATAGAAGGGCCAGGAGCTTTATAAATAAGGCCGAGAGGCGCTGAACTGCGATGGTTATATAGAGGATGATGCGTTAGCACGCTCTTTAAAAGGGAGAGGAAATTAACCGAGGGATGGCTGGGATAAGAGCCAGGGGGCTTGCCTTTTCTCGCTATATGGATTGATGGCGGGCGGGTTTTGGATTATTTAGCCAGCAGGCCATAGGTCTGCTGTGAAGAGGCAGGGCGAGGTTTGAGTAGAGGTTTGGTTCTTTGGTCGGGCTTTAGTATTTGTACATAACCCCCTTTAAAGCCAACATACCCGATATAGAGGTAGGTATAGTGCCCTCCTCCCATTTCCACGAATTATCATAGGGGGTGTTTACTATAATAGAACGCGTGGTTGGCCTGGTTCGAGGCATAATCGCGGGGGGGAATTTCACTAAGCTTTGTGGGCGTATAAAGATGATAGGTCATACACAAACAAGGTTATCCCTTTTATTTCTTCCTGACCTTACTTCCAACGAAGCGCAGAATATTCACTTTCTTTACCCATATGATAATGTATCATCGACCTACTAATAAAAATGCATGCAATATTATTAATGAAAACTAGCGAATCCTGAGTTTCGTGTTCGTGATCGAGCCGAAGATCCCCCATATCTAGTAGCAGATCCATACCCAGATCCAGATCGATACTCAGTAGCCTTATCCGTTTACCCATAAGCAGTTACAAAGCCAGATGTATACCTTCCATATAAATAATGTGTTCTTACTTTATGGTACATTAATAGCCTTTGGTACATAGCCTAGGCCTAGTGTTTCGGCTTTTGAAACATCCTAGCTCGTTCCAGCGGCTTCCCTTCCATATCCAGTTCGAGTGCCAATGCCAGTCGTTTCAGCCAAAGTGGATTCGGGTGATTTTGTTTTATAAGTATATTTACCAGTAACATAAGCAGTTTACCAAGTGAAAGAAGCACTAGTAGCGGGGACGGTTTACTTTGATCCAGTTGCCCGAGCAAAACCAGTTGATGATCTACAGCGAGATCCGAAGCCTGAACGAGAGATACATACCCTGCAAAAGCATAAGGAGAGCTTGAGGCACCTGCGGCAGGAGTACCACTGGGCTTTGCACCTGCTTCCAGCAGCTACGGTACCGGATTGAGTTACAGATCCTTTTCACCTTGTTCTTGAATCAGAATCAGTGGACCCATGGCCAATTGATTTGATTGTTTAACCTGTTGGAGAGAAAGATGGAGAGAAATAAGTGATTAAGCCGAGTGAATTCTCTCCCTACAGGCCCTACATGATGCATGATTTATTGGCCCCTATTCCCCGCGTGATCGATGCCTTACTGCCTCTCTTCATTTTCAATATGTAAAAAACCATTCCATTGATCCATACTTCTTGAGGTGATCCATCCTTAGTAGCACCATTATCCTCCTACTCCCTAAGTACACCACTTGTTTATATAGAATCCATGTCCTCCATGTTAGTTTATGAGGACCGCGCTCGATACCCGCAAGCACACAGTCTCAACGGTCCAGGAGAAGGGCATTATACATGCCGACTGCATGAGAGTCCTGGGAATCTATCGTTTTGATACACGTCCAGCATGAGGCCCCGTGGGAGATCCGCCATAGTTCCACAATAGCCGAGCATTGACAGGTAATTCCCCAATGGTTTACATTGAAATAAAATCCCACCAGGCAAGAGGTTTAGCTTGCCTAGGTGTTGGTTGGATAGCCTACTTCCCCATGAGGATGAAGTTATACCGCTAGATATATACCCAGGAGCATGTAACCTGTCGCCATAGACGAGACCGGGGAGGTTCCACTGCCGCATAGGTGTTTCCACTATCAGGTGAGGTGAGTTAGGCTGATAGTGAGTGAGCCATCTCCCCTTGGCTTAGAGGTTGAGCGTGGATGCTGCTCTAACCTTTGGCGAGAGTAAGGAGGAGGATCGAGGCCATCATACAGCAGGTACTCGCATATATAAGGTACCCATTAAATAAACAACCAGTTTAATCCATCCATTTTTGTTGTTGTGGGGTAGAGGACCACACCAGATTTCGAAACCTTATCATTTTGTTCTAGGGTTCCAGACCAGTAGGGAGAAGTTGCAACACAAGGGTCATTCACTAGATTGTTTATAGGAAAGCCAAAAGTAAATACTAGATCCAGGTTCGATGCAGGAGACCCGGGTAGGTAGGTTATCCACCGCCGGTACTCCACCATGTTCAGTAGAAATGTCAGGTAGGTGGTTTCTTTGCACTCAATTCCAATACCTAGGCTACATATAAGGTTGTTAGTGCAGGTTCATTCCACCATAATCTAGGCGGATCCACTGCCCTCTAAATCCACCTTATATCCTTGATCCCTACCCTACAGGGAACAACTCCTTCATCACCTACCGAACAGGAGTGGAAATTTTCTTGCTAATGGGCCCCTTGCTTACTATATAAACTCTGGATCTTCAAAAGACCCATGATGGATGGGTTAATTCTATCTAGTCCGGTATGGACTCTATTACCTCTCTACGAACTATAGATATAGCAGTAACTACTAGGTATACACTAGCTGTAGTTCCCCGTAGTACTTGCACTAAAGACTCCAGTTGTGTTGTCCCATTCTTTTCAAAATAAAGATACTTTCTTTTAGTCTTCATTCTTTGAAAGAAAGAGGCAGGCTTTACTTAGCGGAACTCTAGCGAAGAAGCTGTTGTCTCCTTTTCAATAAATAGGCACTATTTCCATTTTAGTTACACTAGATGCTATTAGTATAGAACTATTCTTAGTGCCTTATTCTATTTCTAACTCATTATATCTTCCAACTATTTTAAGACTAATTCTAGCTCGAGAAGTTCCGTGAACTAGATGTAGAATGAAATTCTCTTTCTTTATACTATTTAGCCTTAGTTCAGCTTGAGTATAGTTATTCTTCTTTCTCTCTCTTGAGTTCTTCAGCTTGAGTTCTGATTAGTGAAACTCTAGTTCCGTTCAACTTGAGTCTCGTAGTCTAAGTTAAAACTCTAACTACTTATCACTAACTCTAACAACTCTTTCTAATTAGCTGTATTTATTTTCAATATTATGACTGCAGTAGTGTGGTACTAAATTAATTATATCTCTCTATCACTCCTATTTCTTATCACTCCTATATTGAGACTATTTAGCTTACGCTAAGTTCAATTTATTCTCTCTGTATTTATTAGCTTTAGCTAAGCAGTTCAGTTCGTTCTGAGCTTTAGCGAAGCATTCAATCAACTGATAGCGCTAGCTATCTCTCACTAGTAGTGGTTACTCGCGTTAGCAACTCTCTGTCCCTTAGCCTTAGCCTTAAGCCAGAGTTCAAGCAGTATGAGCTAGCTCTAAGGTACTAGCTTCAGCCCGTAGAGTAAAAACTATTAGCTGTAGAGAAAGTAACTACTAGCTTCAGTCCCACTTGCCTGAGTCCATGGCAGTAAGTGCCTTAATTAAGTCTCCATTATTGTAAAAATAAAGAGTGAAAGAATTACGGTACACTTCCAGTTGTTTGTCTCCATACATAAAGTTAAGGTCCAGAAGGTACATAAATTAGCTTTCTTTCAACTTGTTGCCCTAGTTTCTTTAGTAGGTTATATATATAGACTGCCTTATTGTCCATTGAGTAGGTTCCATGGAAACAAGCACGACTTCCAGTACTAGACTTTCTACTACTAGCTTTAGTCCAACTATTAGCCTCCTTAGTCCATGTCAATTAGCCAACTATTTTTCTTTCTATGCACTGAGTGGCTAGGACACTAGCCCTAGAGTTAAGGCCATAAGAGTTAAAGCCATAAAGTAAATTCGACTATATATACTCTAGCTTCAGTCCCACTTGCCTACGGGTATGGACTCCGGTTATAGGCCTTAGAGACTATAGAGTATATGCAGTAAGGTACGACTCTAATCACGAGAAGCGGTAGCTGGTTCAATTCGTACTATCACCATAGAGTAAAGACTCTTAGCTTCCGTCTCTGCTATAGCGAGTAAGGCCGACTTGTTCTCTTACTTGATGAGTCTGGAGAGTAAGCCCTCTGGACTGTAAGGTATTTATTTAGTCCCATGCCCTTCTTGCCTTTCTGAGTCACTTGCCTACGGTAGATAGTGAAAGCCTCTCTACCTGAGAGTTCAAGTTCAAGCCATAAGCAGTAATTTTTTCTATAGTAAGCTCCGCTTGCTTGCATTGACGAACCGGCTAGATCCGCTTCGCTGGACTAACCCCACCAACCAACCCTTGTTGACTTCCAATCGGCAGTTTCAATCTCTATATCGGTCTTACTAGGAACAGATGAGGGCCTTTTCGACTTCGGTCTTCAATTGGTGCAGTGAAACTCTTATATATATTAGAGCTTGGAACGAAAACTAAACTAAGTCTCCGCCTGCCAAGCAAGGAACACTGGAGATATACACGGGTCAAGCTACTAGTAACCAATAAAGCGTGTCTATTCAGGGAGATCAGAGTCGCTTAAGGTCCATTAAAGATTGTAGAAGGTACATTCCACATTGACTATGTTTCAATAAAGGTGACAAGATTCAATATATCATGGCGCAAACCAATAAATTTATTACGTAAAGAGCTGTTGTGATACTAGTAATGAACAGACCATTGCAAGGATACGTCATATCTATAATAAGTCTGATGTAAGGCTAATGAAGCTTAGTAAAAAGCTTAATAACAGTGATGAAAAAGACTGTAATCAAAGCAATATGAGCTTGCTTAGTTAGCTTGAATAAGCTGTAAGTGATACCACTAAGAGTTATGGATTCCAAGCTGTTACAGTCTAGTCATTGTGTTTAGTTTAAGCATTTGTATTACATTAATATGAGCTCTATAACATAGCTTGTATTCAAGCAAGTATGGGCAAAGGGTAATCATACTAGTATCATTACGTTTCATGAAGGGTCCATGTTTCTTCTATCATTCCTTAGGGAATAATCGTGATGTTATAACTCATATGGGATTAGAGCTCTAGTCATATCTTACACTTTACTTGAGTCTAATACAGGTCCATATAAGCTAACAACCTATTGGATACAGGAGTATGTATTCTCGTAATCGATTACACATAGCTAATACTGGTAAAATAGTATGCGTTTCCTTTATCGAATGGGCTATGAGTTCCATATCTTACAATGGTTTAAACATGGGTAATAAGCATAATCAATACATGTGTGTAAACAGCTTAGGTATTAGCTTAGCTTTAGCCGTGTATAGTTTATTGGAATAAGCTGATCATCCTATACGTTAAACAGTATTGGTTTCATTACCATTAGTTACATGGACTAGAACAGTGATACACATTGAATACTGACATCTATGTAATATGAGTAGTATTTATTACTAATATGAACTACACAATGGGGTTATTACTCTGTGTTGAATACACTGTGATACCTTGTTTCTGAATATGGTTAATGTACGTGTTTTAGTACGTATCTACTTAGTAAGCTCTATACAAACCTATGTTACTTTGATTATGTATTACTTGCATCATTCATTTACAGGGATAAGCTCAATACCAAGTTGGTACCTATAACTAATACTGAAGCTCATATCCATTGCTTGTATTGGATAGTGTAAGCAGTGATATCATAGGTTACACATGCCTTTTTTGATTATTTACTACTAGAACCAACCTAAAAGCTTAGTAAGCCCATACTTCTCTATACAGTGTTTTCATTACACATACTAATAAGATGAATATTGAAGCTTAGTACTAACTCCATAGATTACTGATATGCCTATTCCTAAGTATAAGATGGGCTATGTATTTCCCTTAATTCCTATGGTATCCATACTCATACGGTAAATACATGCCTTCTTATAGTAAAAACATGCATATATGGTAGTAGTAATAGCATAAGAGCTTGAATATGGAGTATCTTATACATGTATAATCTGCGCAATGGTCTTGATACTACTCATTCTACTGCCCAATTTGATCAAGTTGCAGATAGATATATACTTTTGACCTATGGGAATAAAGGATAATATGCATACTTCAAAGGGAAGATCAAAGTATTCAGCTTTTTTTACATGTATCAAGCTAACAAGAGCTATTCCAATTACATCATGTTCTTAGTACCCAACCCCATCTATTCCCATTAGTTTATGAGATAAGTACCAGGTAAAGCAGTGTGAATCGTGTTTACCTAATCAAGCAATCATAGGAACAGTTGTAATAAACCTATATGAGCTTCATAGATATTACAGTAATCAAATCACTTAAGTAAGCTTCATATTCCATGGACTCACTAGTATTACATGTTTTAAGCTCTACCTTATTTCCATAATCATATCCTCTTGCTAATACAGGCTAATACATAAGCTGTGATTACTTACAAGGATAAGCTAGATAAGCAATGGGTATAACACTTACCATGGATCTGAAAGCATAGAGTAAGCTTGTCTCCTTACATCAGTATTGGCTCAATTCCCATGAGATCCTCCATTCTGGGTAAAGGAAACCTGTACTTTATATTCATTTTGTTCATAGCCCGCGAATCAGTACACATTCACCATTCACCGCCCTTATTGGGTGCCAACACTGCTGGTACAGTACCAGGACTTCAACTCTCTCTTATCAACCCTCTCTCCAGCAATTCCTGTACCTGCCTATTCACTTCTTCACTCTCCTTAGGTGTCATCCTGTAAGGGGCTTTATTCGGCAGACTTTCTTCTGGTATCAAGTCGATTTGTGTTAAATACTCCTCATGGGAGGCATACCCATCGACATATCATCCGATCAAATCTATTCAAATTATTGAAACAACTGCTGTATCTCTACTGGCACATGACTCCTTTCCTAAGCTCCCTGGACTTTATTCGGCATTAAGGCCAAACAGAACTTTGCTTTCTTTTGTTCCCTAAAAAACTCTTTGGCTGAACACAAAATGACTCGGCTGCTACTGATGCCACTGTTTCCGCTGCCACTGCTGTCCGTCGCTACTACCACTTCCAAGGAAGTGCTGTGAGCGACAGCGAGCCACCCACTCTTTATTCCCTAAGTGAGTGAGGGTGCTTTATTCGTGAAATCGGATGGGCTTTTGGGAATGGTTTGGGCCGTATCTGTTCACTTGTCTCGGTTGTCTCCGCCCATTCACTGCTATCTATGAAAAAGAGAACCGCCACCTCATATGAATTGAATCTGGCTGGTGTATTCGAACGGTACTATTCCCGCGAAGTCAACTACCGGATCCGGATCATCAAGCTAATATGACATCAGGCGGGATTAAACCCATAACTAAACGATAGGCGTAAACCTATCTTATTATACCATTCTAGTTAGCTTTACTATTTCTTCTGCTATGGCCTATGCCGTTTATGGTTCATTATCTGTATCTGGGTGGGGTAATGATTCTCGAACTGCTATTGGTGGGACAGGAACTGCTACTAGCTATCGAATTGACAAAGATATTGGGACTAAAACTAACTATGCTTTCACCTTTGCCTCTATCTCTGCTACTGTTGGTGGGGAAATTCGGTAAATTGCTACTGTTGAGTGGTCTTTACCTCTAACTGTAATGGAGTCTGCTGGGCCTCGATCCCTTTCAAGTCTTAAAGCTCTTCCTTTCTGAAAGTTTATTCATTTACGAGTCTAGAAAGATTCTAAGCTCACATACGGTGCTAAAGCGTAATTACATATATAAAGAATTACCAGCAGCATAGACAACAAAAAGAAGTAAGGGTGGCGACAGTGTGAAGTGACCAAGCCAAGAAACTTGAACCGGTGGTAGACTAAGCACCAATAGATGCGTATACCGCAAATCGAGATTGATACCCCACAGCATAAGGGACAAAGGCAGGAGTTTCACCAGCGAAGGCATAAGCATATTCAGTTGCATTTTACCCAGTCCCAGTTTCTGTTTCTCCAATTGATCGAGTTTAACCAAAACCAGAAGCAAGGATGGCAGAGGCAGTAACAAAAGCAAGGGTAAAACAGTAAGATCCCGCACATAGAGATCGATACACACTGGTAGTAAGTAGTTTTTTCGGGTACAAATCCACTAAATGCTTTGGATTGAACCTACTGAATGGCTTGCCAGAGGTACTTTAGAGTTTGCCGCCATTCAATCCATGCTAGGGTTGCCACTCAAGTGCTGTAGGGCCTATCTGTTCAGTAGATCTTACCAAGTGCTCTTCTCTTCTGTCCCACTGCCTTTGCTATCCAAAAGCCGTTCTTTCTAAGCTCCAAAGGCCTAACTTTAGAGTCTGTCCCATAGCCTTTACCGCTACCAGTTCTATCTTTCACCCCTATCTTGGGGCATGAAACTCAATGCTTTTGTCTAACCTCAATTCTCTCTGTCTTACCTAAAGCCTTTCTTTCAGATCCCTAATCTTTGGGCATGAAATCCAGTACTCTTGGCTCTGTCTCCCATAGCGTTTCTTTCTTCCCCAATATTCGGCTATAAGTAAGTCTCCCTAAGCTTCTCTTCCCCGATACCAGTTGATTGGGTCTAACCCCAATGCTTTAGGTCTTTCTTTCTAACCCTATCTGTACGGTTTATCCAACAGCCATTCTTTCTAACCCTATCTTTGGGGTCTTACTCTATGGCTTTAGGTTATCCCCAGTAAGTATTTATTCCCATAGCCTATATTTCTAACTGTGGGTTTGACTAAGCGCAGTAGGACTTACCGACGTTATCTCTGTCTATCATAGCCTATATCTAAGGTATCCCAACTAACTATCTGTTAGAAATCCTCCAGTCCTACTTTTATTTCCTTTCCCTCTCTGTCCGTTCTACGTCTTACTTTTATACTGTAACTTCCTTACTGTGCTTTCGCTGTCTGCCTTCCGGTTATCCTGCCTTGTTCTGATCTGCCCGCTCTAGTTTATTTCCCCCTTCCTTACTTGCCCTTCCCTATGGTCCACACACGGACCAACGATTGATAGGTTCATGCCAGCTACCTGAACCATCGAGCGGGAGGGGTCATGCGCTTAGCCTGCTGCCATACAGTAAACCTCCATATGTAAACCAGCCTTTGCAAACGGTCCCACCGACCTTGCTTTCTTTAACCCACGGTCGATGAGCAACCTTCTCATCCAATGATCATCAAACCAATGAGTGAAGGAGGCAGAAGCAAGCAAGAGTAAAGGCAGAAGCTAGAGAGGCAGCTGTCAAAGTATCAAAGGTAGCGGTTCCACTAATATCTGCTCTTATTATCCCTCCGCGCTTAGGCCAGGGTAGCATTTATGCCAAGACAGTAGTTGATCTTCCAGTAGCAGAGGTGGAAGCAAGCACAAAGTCATTATAAAGAGGGTTACAACCTTCACTAGAACAACCAGGGGCAGGATAGGACCTGTCTCTTGTAGCGAACCTAAAAGTGAAAAATGTGGTTGCTGAGAGAAATGAAGATCGAGAGCGTGAAGCCTCAAAATCAAATTGGTTTTTTTCTTTTCTTTTGAAGTAATATTGGACTAAATGCTTAGGGAAGGTACCCCAAGGACATATAAAAGCAGTTTTCTCATTTTATTATTTACGGATCTGAATTTTATTATAACCAGAGAATCAATAAATGATGAGTTTTCAAGATATAAATGGGGTATTGGGGGCGAATAACTAGGTTATATGAGTGAAGAGTCATTCATTCAGAAGTGAAATCTTGAAGTACACTGGAGACTCTAATAAGGCTTTTTTCTCTGGTGGGGCTTCTTAAGGCATTCCATCCATAGGGAGTACTAAGTGTCCAGTAGCCCACTAATAGGCTAAGGACTTCATCAGCTAGTCCAGTTTATAGGGCTTACTTTAAGTGTAGGGCTTGTATTTAAGGTTTGTTTCCAATGGGATATTCCTCTCTGAAGCTCCCAATGAGGTAAGACAAAGCTTTCATCACCTAAGGCAAGAAAGAAAGGTCGAGAAAAGAAAGAATAGTGTGGAAAACAAATAATTGGGATAGAAAAGAGTATACTGAGCCTTGTTTTCTTAAGATAAACACCCAGTATTGGTGGGGTTGTTTAATGGGAAAGGCATAGGGGAACGCTAGCCAGTTATAAAGAGTGGAAGAATTAATCATTCTGAAGTGAAATAATCTAGAAATCCACTATAGTGTGATCAATCAATCCGGTTCAATATGGCTCTGTGTTCTTTACGTTCAGAGTAATTATTTCTTATCTTTCTTTCCGCGCTTTAAGGCTCTTCCTCTCCAAGACTAGTATAGATAGAGTATTTTTGTCTCTACAGCTTACGTTCCCTCGGATCAAAGTACACGGACAAAGCTAGTCTCTTTGGGCGCTTGTTTTCATGGCACTACTGGAGCTTAAAAGAATG
>LPNX011236525.1:118109-136591 GCA_001517045.1 Pseudotsuga menziesii | reverse complement strand
CATCGTTCCATATGTTAGGCGGGATGGGGATTCATTGGCTTGGCTGGGATCCTCGACCGGGCGGGGTCGCATACCGAGCTGCACTGATAGGACCCAGGGCTGGGACAAACCGCCAATAAAGCTTAGATATACAATGAAACAGGATCACTATACTGCGGGCTGTGGTGGCCTAGTAGGGTCGATCGAACCGCGGCTGGGAATAAGTAAAGAAAGGATCTTGCTAGCAGCAGGTAGGTCGATTAAATATAGAGACTCCAACAGTGTTTAATTTCATTCCTGCGAGACCGGACCTTTCTTTTACTCTACCTATCTTTAATTTAACAGTGGTGGACCGAACCTCTTAAAAAAAAAATGATAAATAAGGTACGAAGTCGCTTGTCCGCATCGGGCAAGGGCCACCTTTCCATATTAAAATGTGGGTCCAATTTTACTAGTAAGTGGTGAAGATAAACGAGATATTCTGTACGTATTAACAACTTCATTACAGCTCAACCCCAGAATTACCCGAGTAATGGTTATAGATATCAGCCCTGGCTTGGTCAATCCACTTATCAAAATGTGGACAGGGCCCACAACAGCTTATTAAACTAGTCCACTCCGACCTTCCTTCCTTTATTACCTCCTATCCCCACTCCTCACTAAAGAGTCCTTCACCCCCTGGGAGGAACCCCAACTAATCCGTAACCGGCTAACTCACCTTCCCACAACAGCTTATTGCCGTTATTTTAGTTGTTTTCTACTCCCGATAGTGCCTCCCTGCCTATTTTGTTTGCACCGGCCTGTTTATTTTATCAACTTGATATTGACATCTATTGCTAAAATATTCAGAGGGGAGTAAGGAAGCATTACTGTATAAAGTAGTTTATGGAGCTAGCTACTTAACTGGAGAGGGAGTCCCTAACAAAAGAGGAATATAAACTTCTTGCTTACTCGAAAGCATGCCCATGGTCGGATGCTATTTCGTTTACCGTGTTGCAATTACCCATTGGCCAACTTTTTAACCCCCTTTAGGAAGGATAGCCACCGGCTGAACTCCTTTAACTANNCTACCCTGCCTGCTATCTTAGCTGACTTGAACTAGTCTTTCCTCCCCGAGCAAAGGCAAATCAACTTATCCCGCCTACATGGGAGGAGTTCTAACAACTATAGTTGCTGATGCTCTAGAATTCAATTACTGAACTATACCCTTTCAGAATGCTTCCTATTATTGCCAGGTGTTAATTTACGATGCAGTTGATCCAGTCGATCATTCCCACGGGGTACCCCAAAGTTGTCAAGGGAGAGCCGTCCGTTCCGGGAGCCCATCATTCCCACATGATCTATGCCTGTACGCCTATAAAACCTCATTCACGAGAGGTCCCGATTCCCGCTTTCTTTACCCGGGATAGATACATACCATGCCTATATCCCGGAGACCAGCATTTCCCCAATCATACATAGCCCATAGCAGCCAGACAGAACCCTCGAACTATTACTATACCTAGACCCTCGACCCTACAACTAACTCACTTACCAATACGGAACACGATGGCGTTCCTATTACACAAGGTTACACCAAACAACTAAAGTAAAGTGAGTTCAAGTTGTTACTTGAAGAGCAGCAGCATATTTATTTATACAAGTTTTACCAGACGTGAAAGAGAAGGACCCTCATTGTTCTCAACAGACAACGAGAGAGTCCCACAAGATACCCAAACAGACCTAAAAAAGGGAATAAGGCAGGCCCACATCACTAGCCGAAAGGAAGGAGAAGGACCCATTCCACACCTTTACCGAGATAAATCCCGAGATAATAAACATCATTCCCACAAGGTAAATTGAAGTCTGCCAATAGGAAGGAATGAAATTTGTTCCACCGGTAAGTACCTGTAAGCCCATGGGTGAGTCCCCGTTTACAAAACTCATTGCCGTAGATCATTGACAAGAGCCCAAAACCCAGATCCACCGGGCCATTTAAGTATGCAAATTAACAATAGTCCATTTAAGGTACCAATGCTTGTTACTCTATTCCGGTATAGATATGGTATCTTTTATTATTTCTATGCTAATTACTCCATGCTACTTACTAAAAACGGGTGGTACTTAATAATAGTTGTACTATCAATGGCCGGTAGAAGAAGATCCAAGGAATATAACCACCAGTCATAGCCGCCTCCATAGCCTTGTTATTTGCTTATTTCCACTAGTACTTGCCAGGAGTACTCGCATTTTACTATGCCGAGAGAAAGAAACAAATTACAATCCCCGTTTACAATTTGGGAGCACATACCCACCGAAAGATCATGCAGGCAGTTTTCAATTTAGCAGCGCAGAGATGAAACCAGATAGAAGAGGTTCCATTAACGGGAGGAAATTATACCTAGGATTTAAGGACTCAATGGCTGGTAGGAAATAAATGTATTGATCCCCAATTGTGGAGGTAGGTAGGTAGGTGCCAATTAACGCTTTCAGTATGCTTTCCGTTAAACCCATGCTTTAGCGGGTTCCTTCCTTAGTTAGTTTCTTTGAAACTGGCACTGAAAAGCTGCACTTAAAGAGCATCATTCATTCCTGCACCGACCAAAGGTTCATTTAATGTTGCACTGAAAATAGCTTATAGGCAACGACTGTTTCCAATCGAGGGGAGCCAAGCAAGCGTATCGTCGGGTATCCCAGCCCACCCAGCTCTGGCATCGCAACCTGGATCGAATGATGGACACCACCCGGATCGAGTGGATCAACACCTGGTAATCATAGGGAAACAACTATATGAAAGGGTCTTCATTAACAGAGAAAATCCAATTTTCGTGCCCCAACGAGGAGCCTCCGACCCGATAAAAACTCATTTTTCTGATACCAAACATGGGGAATTAAATGAAATGAGATTTCTGTTGTACCTTTATTTTCAGAATCAGATTAGACAAATGAAACAATGCTATATATTTTATTAGTTGTATGGATTTAACATTACACTTATATATTGATTTGACATACATTTTAAACAGTTGTTTCTATGGAATTGTTCAAAACTATATGCATGCGCAAAAGATAACACCTATTATACTCCGGGTATAGGCTTAGCCCCTATGCACTTGCACTAACTACAGGACTACAGGAATAATATGCATGCAGGATCTGGCTGGAACTTATATATCCTATTGCCGTTAAAGAACTGCTGAGGGGTTAGTTCGCTAACCACGCCTCCTATTGAGTTAGTTTTCAGGTCTGTGCCAAGTGCAAAACTAATAGCAAAATTAGTAGTAACGACTTCTCTATGCGCTTCTCTGCTCGTCTATTACTAGATCCCACTGGGACTAGCTTAGTCCATCTTAGTCCATGCGCATTGTTCCATGGAAAGCCTGTTGGAGACAAAGAGAGTCTTTATACGGGGTAATTAACCCCAGTCGGTGGTGGGTTAACCCCTGTACCCTATTATAGGGGCCTAGCACAGCCGTATGCACACTTGCACGAACTACGGTCAGAATAAGGGGGGTTCCTTCCTAAAACTACTAGGTTGGTTTCTTACACGACAAACAACATAATATATTCCTGCCTGACAAGGAGTTAGCGCAGACTTATATATGACATCCTGCTACCCGTACATAGATAAACTTAGCTGAAATTAACGGTGTTCACGTAACTTACTGATTGGTTTAACCTCAATGAGACAACATTCCACGAGGTAAACAAAGGGAAATGCCCTATTTATTTACAGATAAATTCACTCTATTGACCCAGATGAATCAAGCATCTCACCCATCAAAATGCTTTTTTGACGAAGTAAAAAAGGAAAAGGCTCAATGAGCAGGTTTTTGAGAATCAATATGTCCCACAAAAAACATGGACGGATTCAATTCAACGGGTCTTTAGAGAATAGGTGCGAAGGACTCCCTATGCAAATGGAAAGTTTCAAACTCACCTTTCCCCCCTTACTTCTGTGTTTCCTTACTACCTGTCCACCTAAATAGCTAAACATGTTTGCCTTATATCACTTGGATTCATGAATGCACTTAGTTAGCCGGGTACTAAAATGAATACCCCTTCTCTGCTCATGCTGGTCTAGTCTTCATTTTTGCTAATGGTTTACTCTCTCTTTCCTTTATTTCTATCTATCTTTATTCCCATTCTTGTTTCCTCTATCTGTATCCCCGCTTCTTTCTATCCAATCCTTTCTCTCTCTGCTACCATCTATAGTTCCGGCGTTCTTTCTCGGTCTTTTCCTCTTCCCGGCCTCTCATTCCCGTCCTGCTTTTTGGCTTGGTTCCCGCTACCCCTTTCCTCTCCCAGCAGAATGTCTCTATCTATCCCCTTTCCTGGTTCTATCCGGTCCTTTCCTGACCTGAATGTGTCTATCTGGCACCTCCCTGAAGACCCTTTCTTCCTTCCTTCCTTTCTTTCTTTGCGTGTGATCCCCAAAATGTATATTTACATATGTTAACTTATAATTTTATTTATTGGTGCGCTTATTGCTACGCTAGTGGTTACTCACTCGCAGTGTCAATGATTCAACCCCGTACATAGTGTTGGGTCAATGTAGCGCGAACATGGGGCCTTCTCCTTCCTCTCTTGGTTAAGAGCCCACAATCTCGCATAAGAAGACACCGAGTGGAGGTTCAAATTATTCGAGCGAAGCAAGAAAGAGAGAAGGAGGAAGAGGGAATTAGCCCTAGATCACTTGATTATTTTCTTTTAGGGAGGTACTGCTTAGACCCGGCGGTATGGCATGAAAATATATATTATATATAATATATAAATAATAATGAAATATAACGCTTGCCTCATAATTTAGTAATTATAGCTACCACCTTCCTCCTCATATTGGGGAATGGTCTAGACAAACTCACTTGGAATCCGTGTCCCTACCCTTTCCATTACTGCATTCCCCCCCCCCCCCCCTACAATAATACATTGACCTCCTGACACTGATCACTGTATTAAGCCCAGCTAGAACCCATCCCGAGTGTGTTAGTGAGGTGGTTTCGAGAAATAATAGAGTATATATATATTGGAAGGATATTTATACAGGCAGCACTTTAGAGGGAGGGCAGGTAGCAAGATAGATCTGGGCAGCAATATCAATAGGGTATCAAGATAGGTAGGGTAGAAAGATTGATCAGCAGTTCTCTCCGGTTTGTTGCTCTTGTTTCGCAAAGCATAATTGATTGGTTGGTTGGTTTTATCAACAGGTTTCTCATCATGGTATAACCTTGGTTGGGGTGTCTTGTTTTGCAAAACAGCTCTCTGTCCCAGTAGTTCAAATAGGCTCCCCATAGCAGCATGGTTTCAATAGGCTTTCCATTCGGAATAGGCTCTTTATTTTATTTTGGCCTCACTAGCACAATTCAAAAAAAAAATTAGTAGCTAACTTTGCCATGTTTCTTCCTTGCAATTGCTTCCTACAAGTGCTCTTCATTCTTTGTGTATCATCTATTGTGCTGCTCAATTGAACCAAATATTGGCCTGTATGCATTATTCTTCTGGTTCCCGGTATTTTTCACAAGCAGAGAAACAGTTAAAGAAGGGAGCTCACGGGAGGCTTGTAAAATACATTACAACATGGGTGAAGATGTTTCTGGTGGAATAAGAATATGCCCTTTTAACCCGCCAGTCATGGCAGAGTAAGCACTTGCACTCAAGGGTTACCTTGAAACTGTCAAAATAAGTAGCTGAAGGTATAAGGTACCATGGAGGAGGTGCAAACTCAGGAGATATATATAGAGAGGAGCAAGCTTGAAAGTGGGGTGCAATGCCTGAAAAGTGGTAGCTAAAATTATTATGTTGCACCTTCCCGAGTTATCGACGAAGAGTGAGAGTGATGCAGAACAACACTGGTTCATATGTGAGTCAATCTGGAGAGCGAAGAGGACCACTGCTCCAGATGCTAAGCTTGTAGAGTTCCAATGGATAGAGTGTTAATTTCTTTGAAGCTAAGGGCAAAGGCGGCAAAAGGCTTCTGGCCCTTGGTGAAAGGCTTTTGTGAAGGCTTCTTATAGTGACTAGCTCTACCCTATCAAATTTTAGGATTCAAATTGAAGAATGAAGTGACGGAACAGAAGTTATTTCATGTTGTGATTCTAATCTTAGGAACGGAAGTGTACGATTCAAAATAGAAGGATTTAATTACAGAATTAAAGTAATTCCTATTGTGACAATGAAATTTGTCCATCCTTCGTTCGTGTTGTCCTTTATTTATTCTGTCTGGCCTGTCTATCAGGCGTATCCTTTAAGATCAAGTAGAGAGAGCTAATTGTTCTGTCTCGCCTATATTTGGGAGCTTTATTCTGTGGCAGGTGGAAACGCCTATACTAGAAAATGGGTCATTGTTTGGTGGTAACGCCTTTCTTGTAAGATGGGTCAGTTGGGAACGCTATTCCGTGAAGACTAATTAGTCCTCTTTGGCCGCACCTTCCCGGCCAGCCAACTCAGAAAACGAATCAGCATGAATCAATGAAAATAAAGCGTCAGTGACCTGCTTGCGAAGCGGCCTACCTCCTGGGAACAAGACCCAAAATGACACCTAGCTGATGAGGACATGGCACATAATGAGGTTACACGACGCAGCTTCGATTAGCTTCGAGCAATGCAGAGACTTTCCAGGCATGAGTATTATGTGAGCTACTAAATTGAGCTCATCGAAGGGGAATAATTGAGAGGGAATAATAGCGCAGGGGCTGGATTTATATACCTCAAGCAAGAGCGAGGTTGTTTACAAAAGCTTGTTCTATCACACTTGTAAATAAGCTGCTTCAACTGCTGGATTAACACTTTATATAATGGGTTAAGCATCAGAATTGACTGCCACTACTACTGCTCAGTCAACTGCTTTTGCTTTTCTAGTCAGCGCCTTTATGCCGCTATAACATTATACTTGAGTCACCTAAACAATAAATAAAGAGCTTGGTTACTCAACTTTGATACTCATAAATTCATACCTTGGAACTAGTGGAAAGGACATCAGACTTTGAATAATCTGTACTGGAAGCCAACTTGGAAAATGCCTCGGGAACAGAACAGTAGGAGTATGACACTAAGCTTTTTATTACTATGCCTATGACCTACATCTTCTTTTGGTGGGCACCTCAGGAATTCAGACTTTTCATTTTCATTACAAACCTACTTATTATAAAATACCTATTGTTGCCTCTTTAAACCTGCCATAATGTATGGTGCAAGGGCTGCATACCCACCTGGGTAAATTTCCTTATCTGTACCATATAGTGATAGAACGTATCCATGCAAGTATAGTATATTAAAACATCTCTGTACAAGTTGTTTAGAACCGCCAAAGCATAAGAAGTTGTGTCATCTTATCTTGTCCAATCAAAAAAGAAGCCCCGTTAACCCAGTTGATTTCGAGATCTATAGATGTTAGGGAAACTTCCTGAAAAGGTTATGTTCAGTAAGAATAAATAACCATTTTAGATCCCCGATGAGCCATAGTAGCTATGGCAAGTAGTTCTGCTGGTGAGTTATCCTAACTAGGTTTTCGTAAACGTCCATATGCAACATAACATATTTTCAATTCAAAATTAGGATCATAGATAAAAAACCAAAAGAGGAGGCAGCAAATCAAATACTAAAGATAACTCAAGAATATAAACACAAAAGTAGAGGTGCGAAGCAAAGAGAAAACTCCAGGACCAAAGGTGGGTTGCACAAAAAAAAAGATGTGCTCCAAGGTACCACCCGGTTGAGCATAAACCCTGAATGGTACAAAGTTATCCAGCTTGTCCTTATTGACTTCGGCCTCCTCTATTTTATTGAGGGCCCCGCAGCGATTAGGTGGGAATAGAGAAGAAGGGGAGAAGATAGCGAGTCGAAGTAAAAGTGATAAATTTAATAGTTGGAAGGTGCTTAACCTTAAAAACGAGACTACCTTTAATAATGTAGTTCCGATGAAAAAGGTCTCGGCTTACTGAATGGACTTGCACTGATACACTTACTACTACCCACATAGTTTGAGCTGGTGCAAGAAATAAAGACCAGAACACTAAGAGCGGAAGGACTTTTTTAGGAAGGAATGTGAAGAGGTTGTGCTTAGCTTATTTTTGTTTTGGATATGCCAATATATAACGCATGGCTTGTGCTGTTAATGAAACGAAGCTAGCATGACCCATTCTTTCTGTCTGCAACAGATCCGCTTCCATCCTCCCGCTACAGCCTCTACATAATAGTTACCCTTGCGATTACCCTACTTCAACAGGACATACGCTTTAACCGTGCACCTAGATGAAGCTCGAGATAAGAGCTGTTACTTTCGCGGAAAAATCCCTACCGCTTGCCTCCATGTTGGGGAATTAGCAACGAACGATAGTGGTGGGCCTCCTCCTTTCTACTTTTTATAATCTTTCTATTTTAAAGAGGATCGCTCGCTCAATTATACGCCTACGTAAGCCTCTGCGTTACACATTCCAAATTATCCTGCCATTCTTGCATTACTTTATTTCTGGCAGCAGCGGCGAAATCACCGCCTGGCGTACTAATTGAAAAAACTAACCTTTTTATACCGGCTTGGCTCTTCCATTACCTTCACTTTGAGCATTTAAGGGTGTTTTTTCCACCCACTCGCTTGAAGTAATGCTTACTTGGTACGGCACTTAGATCTACCTTTGCTATTACGAGTACGACGCTTCAGAGCATGGAAACACCCCCCCTTATTTCATTTATCCAATGTGTATTCAAGTAATATACATATTATTATTATTAAAAACCTGTTATGCTCTTTGTTCCACCCCCGGGGGGGATCATGCGGATGTGACCTCCACTAAGGAAACTTTATTAAATGGCATGTTCCAATAATAATAACCTCCATTTCTGTGCCCCGATGAGGTGTGTGTGTTTGGTTTCATCGGACCCTTCAAAAATAAGTTTTGACAATGGCAAAAAGCCAAATGATAAGGTTTTGATTGAGATCTGGGTCTCACAACAGACAAACAACGACTAGGCTTGTTGGGGTGGGAATGAAGAAACCCTTACCCTCGATCCTATATCTCACTTACGCATACGGAACACGATGGCCTACATCGATTGGAGAAGGGAGGGATGAATCAACAATGCTTACTTATGATGCACCTGTTAAAGAGGATCATGTGCCAGACACACACATAGTGCTTGTCAGATCAGGGAGGTTGAGTCATTTACATAGGGGGTGCGCTAGTTATATAGGTGCTTTATGCTTGCCCGGAGAGTCCGTTATTGAGGGCTTACCTGACTTGGCGAAGGCACCAAGTTTGCAGTTAAACAGAGTTTTTAAACCCTCTAATTCGCTATTTTAAGATAAAATATATTTCTTAGTAGGTCCAAGGCATTATAGCTCATCGGGCTTTTAATGATCTTTATATATCGGAAAGGATCAGCCAAAAGCAACAACTGATTAGTCTTATGGATAGGGGCATTACCATTTCAAGGGGTGGGAGAGGTGTTCCAACTGAACCCTATGCCAATAGCAGCCCGGTTGTCCCAGCCCTGTGTTAAAGCTTCCTCCTCTTGAAATGTAAAAGGTAAATGTAGATATGCAATATCGTAGGGATTATTCCCTTTAGGTTTTTCTGATATCAGCAGTTAGTATCCCAAGCGAACTTTTATGGCCTGCGCTAAACCTGCCTGGTCCCACACCTCAATAACACAGCAAGACCTCTTGAGACAATTATGATTGGCTAATGCTCCCATATGAAAAGTGGTTTTTTGTCGGAACCTGCCCTTAATAAAGCCTTAAGGGGGCCAAACAGTTTATAAATGAAGGGTTTAGACGGGTTCTCGCCCGCATCCCCCCACCTAATAAGAACTTAAAGTGCAAGAAAGCAAGCAATCCAACTCTTCAACAAATTGGCGACCACATTTAACTCACTCGGTCGGCGGGCCCCGTCCCGTTCCGGTCCCGTTTGCAGGACGCCTCTCTCGGAAGATGTATAAATTAATCACTATTAAGTAGCGGCATATACACCTGACATATAATCTTGGATCGTCTCTTAGCCAAGCCAAGTAACCAAGCCCGGGTCCATATCTCCTCCTGGTAGCCCATCCCATGAGCTTAGCACTACAGAGCGGAAAAGAGTGACGAAAAAGCCTTGCTTTGATTATGATTGAAAAAGAAAGGTCCCCATCCCCATCCCCCTACCACTTACCACTACGGAACAATAGTTGTTCCTACCTTGAATGGGTGCACTGGTCACCTGATAAATGAAGGGTACAGTTCTTGGCAAAAGGGCAGTGAGCAAGTGGCAGTGGCAGTTAATTAATATCGCTACCAGAGCTACACCTTCCCCGAAGACCTTGACGGAACCATCCATGTTTATCTATGTTCATACTGACGGTTCACTGTTCTCATCAACCCTGTAGAGCGCATGAAAGTGGGTGGATATATGAGCGTAGCAGGCGGAGCAATGGAATCTATAGAGCTATAAACAGTAGTGTCAGTGTGCGCATAGCCATCGTGTGTCAGAACAGAAAGGGAAACTGGCTGAGGAAACCACAAACAGCGAACAACCACAGTGGCAGTGTCCTCATAGCAAATAGATTGGAATAAATGCCCAGAGCAATAGGGATAGCGTAGCGGGCAGATATATGATAATGTCTCGATGCGCTTTTTTACCATTATCCTAGCGTAGTATCCAATCC
The DNA here is from genome assembly GCA_001517045.1 of Pseudotsuga menziesii. Lineage (NCBI taxonomy): Eukaryota > Viridiplantae > Streptophyta > Pinopsida > Pinales > Pinaceae > Pseudotsuga > Pseudotsuga menziesii. Next base: position 125,995 of record LPNX011236525.1, on the reverse strand, counting down.
TAGGAGCAGCAGTAATCCAAGTATAGTAGCCATAGTGGATCGGGCGGGCCGGACAAGTGCAACGTCTCTATCTATGGTGACATCATACATTAACCGCGTGGATATGCAATATACTATTATTATGGCTGCTATGGTTAAAAGTCTGCGCAGTCTAATAGCAGCAGAAGATTTATTGTGATTTACTAGATATGAATTTATAAAAAAGGCCTACAAAGATCTCCCTCCCATATTATAAGTACCCCACCGACGGCTTCATTGACTGCGATGCAGATAGATAGGCGGCCGGGTCGCCGCGAGACGACGGTAGGAGGGAGAGGGACGAGCTTTGTGATTAGCTCCGAAAACACATAGGCGTGGCGTGGAGATCTATTCGCGTTAGGCTCGAATTCTCACATCGTACCCTAATATGCATAATATCGTATATTATGCGCAATGCCAATTCAGGGAAGGATTTGAGGGTCAAAACGATGCCAAATGAACGACCAAACAAATAAAAAAAAATCACTCTTAAAATGGCTTCGTTGCTAATAGACATTATAACGTTAACTGATTCGTACCGCACCCACCCTCGACCCTTGTAGTTTTACTTCCTGAATTGAGCGGAAATGGTTTCATTTTTGGGTGATAACGCGTCGGTACGATTGAGTAAAGTAGCTATTTGATTATTACGTATATTAAACAACTTGCTAATTTTGTGAGGAGAAGAAAGAATGACACTAGTACTTTCTATACTGCTAATAGTAAAAAGTGCTAATTATGAAGGTGCATATTTTAGAGCTTTAAAGTAATGTAAAAAGGAGGATTTAGATAGTAAAATCATTCCAATAAGTCTGTAAGTCTGCCGAGAAGTAAGTACCCCATAAAAACCATGGCACTATTAGGAGGTTAAACAACCCAACGATAGGGCTGCTCGAGGTTCTACTACTGAGATACCGAGATATATAGCAGCACCATGAGGTTCCACAACCGCATAGGAGTTGTTGGCACTATCAGACGTTATGGATTCAACAGCAAATGAGTCCGTATATGAAAATATTCAAAACCTCCTGAGTGATTTACAGGAGAGTTCTCTCTATATAAGGAGGATGGAGCAATACTAATTCTGATGAGACTCCACTACCGAGAGGAGACGAGGTTCTATATAGGGCATCACATGAGGTTCCACTACCGCAAGTATAAGTGCCCAGTAAGTCATTGCTATCTGTTAAATAGGCCTTAGGAATAATGGGACTAGAGCTATTCAGGTTCCAATGGCTGGCTGTTCCAGATTTATGTTCAGACCTCCTCATCAAGTTGCAAGCTTCAATCAAGTGTAAAGACCTACGCTGGGTTCCAGACCTCCAGTGTCAGTCCCATTTCAATTAGGCTACAACAGGTCACATGGACTCATCACAATAAGATTTATACTCCACAGGGAGAGCCGTGCATAACCAGTTCAATCCATAATAGAATAGTCCCCTTCCTTCCCTAATTTGGAGGATAAATGTCACTTGGTTTCTGGGTATAACAATGAAATGCTACAGCTGTCGGGGCCTCTTCTTTTGCCTTTCACCTTTTTGAAGAAGCCTTGAACCAGGTACACAAGCCTTGCCCGATGCGGACAAGCGACTTCGTACGACTTCGTACCTTCCCCTCGTGCCTCGGGCAAGCGACTTCGTACCTTATTTTTTGCCTGGAACCTCAAACCAGTCAGCCCACCTCTAGTAAATAAACCTATAACCAATCACCAGGAGCCTTTATAAAAGGACATCGCACATTCCACGTCACACCATCATCCTCACCTCTAGCTAGCAGATCAATTCCATAAATCATTCAACCATTTAAACCCTTTCAATTAATCAGCAACATATCAGCCTGCCTTGCCTCTCATTAGAGTTATAGGAGTATCTCTATTTCAACATGCTGCTGCTTCGACCGATGCTAGGAATGATGCTGGGAAGAATGTTGATGATTCAACTGGTGTTTATGGGGAGGCTGCTTAGCTGGGACGTAGGGGCTGTGGCTCTAGGTGTTAATGGGCTTGGGGCATTAGGTAAGGCTTTTACAGTTAGGAGGGCTCCTTCCTTAGCTTGTTTAGGGGGCTTAGGGTGGAGGTGTTATTGGTTATTTGATCCTTTTCTTAGGTGCATTGGGGAAGCCTTATGTAAGCTGGGTTAGGAGGGCCATGCATAAAGCTTAGAAAAGATAGGGGCTGTGGTCTTTAGGGAAGCCTTAGCTGACATTAGGGCTGCTTAGCTGTGTAGTGCTGTTAGGCTGTAGCAAAGGGGTTAAGGGGGTCTCCCCGAGATACGGGGGTTCGGGGCGGTAAGTTGTGAAGGTTAAGCAGGTGGGTAGTATGAAGAAGGTATTCTGTGTCTTTCCTCTACTGATCTTCCTGGTCTAATTCCTGGGGGTTAGTGGTAAGTTCCTCCATAATCCTAGTCTAGGGTTCCGGCAGTAAAAGAAAGAAAGACAAGGTAGTTTTTTCTAGCATGTACTCCCGACAACTGGGGTATTCCTGGCTGGTGGTTCCGCTCCTAGGATGTCTGGTATAAAGAGGTAAGGGTATTCAATGCCATACTCTACTGACTTCTATCCCATCCTGGCTGAAGATTGGGAACACTCCCTCCCTCCATGCGATGCTCCTAGGATTCCGGTCTAAAGAGGGTAAGAAGGTTGGTGTTAATGCCACGATCCATACTGTATTCTGTATTGTAGGACTTATCTTCCTGGTGTACAGAATGGTTTGTACAGCCCTCCCTGGTGGGTAGAAGGTATCTAATTCCTTCATCGTCTCAGCAGGGCTCCTAAGTGGGAAATAGTGTTACCTCAAAGGTTTCTAAGTGGTACCCCATAAGGTAAAGTAAAGGGTAAAATAGTCATAGTGTTGTACTGACGCATTGATGAAGCAAATGTGAAAAGAGGTATATCCTACTCTGGGTCTGAAGCCTGTGCATCTATCTATCCATCCATCCGGTGCTGCTTCTAAGAAAGGGATCATTCCATTCATAGCAGTTCCAACTTTCCTTTCTAAGTGATTCCTGGTCTAAGGCTACAGGTGTAGTTATTCAGAAGGTTCAACTGGTAATGCTGCTCTTATAACTGATGATGCAGGGAATGAGGCTGGTGAAACTGATGTTGGTTATACTGGTGCTTCTGGGAAGTCTGCTCCTTCAAATGATGCTGGGTCTCTAGCTTGAACTGCTAGAAATGCTTCAGCTGGGAATTATTATGCTTGTTTAATTGGTGTTGTTGCTAGAAATTAGACTGGTTATGCTGATCCTAATGTTAGACTGGTTATGCTGATCCTAATGTTAGACTGGTTATGCTGATCCTAATGTTAGACTGGTTATGCTGATCCTAATGCTGGTCATTCTGCTGCTTTTGCTGCTGCTACTGGGGATGCCATGGGCTTATATGCTCCTGCCTTTCTCATTGTTCCTGCTACCTATGCTTCTATGGCCTTTGCCTATACTGATGCTGGATCTACTTATAAATAAACAACTGCTGAACCAACTGGATCAAAAGAAGCGGCTGGCTTTTACTTTATCACTGTCTGGCTTGCCGGCTTTTTAGGCCTGGTGTCTGGCTTGGCTTATTAGTAGTTAGATGGCTTAGCTGGCTAGTTACTCGCTGGCTACTGGGCTAGCTGGCTTCACATAGAGCTTTTGGACTGGCTTTGACAGAGAGAGCATTGCACTGAGGCGTTCATAACACTTCCTGAATTAATCTTACTTTGGTACCATTATTGCTATTGTTAGGGGGAAAAGACCCGACCAGATACTAGTGAATTCTTACAGCATTGCTAGAAAAGATCCCTACTGCATGAATGTTAGTGCCCCAACCCATCTTTACTCTTTTACACTCTTGCATGGACCAACCAGAATTGCCAATAAGGAACCAGGGGATTCGGCTATATAGCTAATCGGACTGAATCACCTTTTGCATAATAAACTGCATAATCTGGATCTCCATCTCGGTCAAATGCACCCATAACTGCGCCCAATGGTAGAGACAATAGCAACCTAGGTGGAAAATACAGGAACAAAGCCAGCTAGAGCGGAGGCATCCAAGCCCGCTGCATCCCTTTGAGTTTGATAGCTTCTTCAAGAGCTTGTAGCAGAGGCAGCTTCCCTTCCCGTAGTTCCAAATCCATCCGAGGTAGAGCCCCAAGTTCCAGGGCAGCATGGGGTAGGACCTTTGGATAGATACACGCAAGGCTTGGAAGTGCACCCATAGTCATTTGGCCTGAATCCAAATCCGTAACCTAGGATGTATATTCTCCAAGCGCGGATCTTGTCCCAAGGCCAATTGCATAGTCCGCTCGAGACCCCTTAGCGTACCTTTCACTAGAAAATGGTTCTGTCCGAGCCTCATGGTTCAATTAGTGCAAATAGTGCTTTTTTCCCACCTCTACCTCTACGGGGTTTTGGTTTGCCCTTGCTACTGATGCTGGTGACGAAGCTGCACCTCCTGTTGCTAGGGACTCTGCAACTAAAGGAGCTTAAACCGGTGTTTCCTCTGCTGCGGGTGATACCTTTTGTAAAGAGCGCTCTCCGGGCATTCCCATAAGTAACTTCTATTAGTATTAGGCACATGGTATTTTCCCGTAGCTCGCCCTCGGGGTTTAGCCGCGAGCATGCAAAGGGGATGTGTGATCCGAACCTAAGCGCACGGATCTCTCTCCTCGTCCCATGCCTAGTTCAACTTTTGTTGGGTAAACTGCTTATGCAATTTGTGCTACTTCAATAATCTTATCCTGGGACTGGATATGAATCTGCTCGATCTGGATCCTGAAAGAACCGAACCAAGGAGTTCCAATCAAAGAATGCCCTGTATTACGAGAAGATGCTAGTGGAGCTTGAACCTATCCGCATGCCCCCGGGAGCATGTCAGCTATGGATAGCTATTACAAGACTGACTCATTGGCTACTGTCATAGCTGGACCTATAAAGGATTCTGTGGGCTAATATGTTGAGGCATATTTATATTCTAAAAGTATGATTCAGGACGCAGAAAGAGGTAGCGGTGCTAAAGCATTCCGCTGGGATTCAAGTGATCATTGTGAAAATCGTTTCGTTTCAGAGAGCTCAACTGCCCACTCTGAAAGCTACCTACGATAGCTGTCTTATTGACTCTATAGGTTACATCTAATCCATATAAAAGGTCCGCACAAGGGTTAACGTGACTTTCCAAAGCTCTTATGTCGTTCTCGAGCCCGCTGGATCCAGTTGGTGAATAGCTATGTCCTTATTGGAGTAATCTCTCTGCCTCGGTGGTTCTGTACCAATTTAGATAAAGTACTCCTTAAGTAATATCTATGTAATGCTTCACGAAACCAACAGCTATGGGATAATGCTTTCTTTCGGTTCCTCGAAGCACTAGCACTTTTATATGGAATGCTGGCAGCTACCCCGCCCATTCTAGTTAAGGTATTTAATCCTCTACTCGTCATGAGAGGCACCGCCTACCCACTTTACCCTTAACTGTTTCTGGATTGATTGTTGAGCTACAGCGAATAGACTGAACTTACTAGACCAATTTTAAGGCTGTGCTTTTGCTTCTGTCCAATAGTCCGGATCTTTGTACTTGCATGGTAAAGTAAGATATTCCTTATATCAGAGTGGATCGAATCAATAAAAGAATCCAGTCTAATAGTAGCCCCCGATCCGCCAACCTTTAACCTGTTTAGCCGTAGAACACTTCATACCATCTGCTTAACATCACGTTTCATTCCGCGTATCGAACTATTGATTCGAATCTTACGCTGCATTCAGGTTCCCTCGCCCCAACTCAGTTTTTAAGGTGCTAGTGAAGCTAGAAAGTAACGTAGTCATTTCGAGACAAGTCTCTCACCCGGGATGAACATGAAGATAGAGCTATTTGGGCGGTTCACCAACACCAGCATTTATGAATCGAGATCTGCTGCACTAATTGGGACAAAAGCATGGGCAAGGAACCTGACCACCGGACCGGAGAAGACTATGTAGACCAACAACACATCTAAGGGGCGCGTTTGTTTCGAAGATTGATCTCTATATAACATCCTTTTGCGTAACTGAAATTCATGCTAGCTTACAAACAAGCAAGCACTTCTTTTTTCAACCCTGGCTTTGTGCTTTCCGCCAGGGGGCTCGCTGTCTCTGAAGACGCCCGGATTCGAACCGAGATTGAACACCCTCTAAATGGGCGAACCTTTCACCAGTTAATTACGCCTCCCGGTAGGCACCTGCTTAACAGGTACCTTATAGACAGCTTAGGAGGGTGAACAAACCGCACCCCTAGTACATTTCCTCCCTGATAGAGGAAAGAAAGACCCTGTCAAATTTCATGCATGTATAAAGTTCCGGGACAGCCCCGAAAGGCTACGTGAAAATGTAGGTGAGAAGGGCCCGACCCCCCACGTCTTGAGAGCTCTTGTTCGTCCAAAAAGACGTATGTAATGGAGTCGACACGGACCCACATGCATGAATCGGTCAATTATTAAAGAAAGCATACGTAATATTCTTGGTGACATGAATCGATGCATTCAACAGCCCCGTCTGCATTCATGCGACCATCTAATGGATCGATTTATTGGTTTCTAAGAAGCCTCGGATCGTACCTAAAAGTCGTTTGTTCCAATTGCTTTGTGAAGGTGTTACATAGGAAATCCTATCGTAAACCATTCAAAATACTTCGAAAGACTACCTGAAAAACAAAGAAGTCATTCAAAATACTGACTTGCCTATAAAGAAGTAACCATCCATATTGACTTGCCAATCAATGAGTCACGATCAAGGCTGACTTCCCCATTAAGTCGTCGTTTCTTAGATCAGTAACTACCATCGGTGAAGTTAAGGCCGGATACTCAGTAAAGCTGTATAAGGGTGGATAGCCAGAAATAAGAGTTTCTGTTTTATGGGTGGAAGAAGGGCGGAGTAAATAAAAGAAAGCTACTCGTAGCTAGGCGAGTAAGAGAGAAAAGGAATGGCCGCCCACTCACTGTATCAACACTTTGTGACCTGAGATGGTATGTGTGTACCTATCATTGTAGGGAATAAGTGCACTTATGAATCATTTGGATTTATAAAGATGGGGTGACACTCACTCGTGTAACGCGAACAAACAAGCGAGATAGGGGGCAAGGGCCGGAGCAGAAGCAAGCAAGAGAAGAATGTTTCGCACAAACAAGCACAAAAAAGAGCCGGAGCAACAAGGAACACCCAATACGAACGAAGATCAGGACAGCACCACACATCCCACCCCAGAAAAAGAAGCCTTTCTTTTGCCTGAACCAGAAGCCACCATAGGAAGCCTTTCACCTTTCACCAGATGTCTTTTTTACTTTTGCCCTTTGACAGAAGCCAGCCGGTCATAGCAAGTCATAGCAGCACATATCCACGGCACACATAGAAGCTGCAGCCATACAGACAATTCAATCCTATACCCTCTATCTATACCTATATGGACCATACCCCTCAGTCTATCCATCTTTCATAGCTGCTTATTATTTCGGGAAGGTCGTTGCAAGCCGGTCAGCCAATAGCCAGTAGTGTTGCATTTCCAGTCATCATTGTCAGTCAGAGGGTCCCCCTTGCCATACAGCCGCCGATACTCGCATATATACGTTTTAACATACGAGATCTCGCATATAATATATACGTCCTTGCTTTTAAAAATAGAATAATAAAGAGGCCGGTCTCTAAAGCTCTCCATATAGGGTAAGGTAAGTTCCATAAGGTGCTGCCTAAGTTTGTTGGACAATTCCACAATGGGGGGGTTTACTACTATTCTTACAGTGATTGATCCAATGACATCAACAACAGGAAGGTGTGATTCTAAGCGTATTAACCACTGCTCGACGTGACCAGGAAAGAGTTGTACGTGCACACCCATCTAAGGCCCAGGGGGTTTACTGCCCTTCT
>LPNX011236525.1:99473-110010 GCA_001517045.1 Pseudotsuga menziesii | reverse complement strand
ATAGTGCTACCCCTCTACCCACAAAGACCTACCTTGCCACCCTTACGAACGAACTGCTTTCATAGAACGAATCTATGATGACGCGGCGGGGTTGATTCAAAACGGATGGATATATACCTGCCGCCAAAAGACAGAACGCTTCGCTTGAATAATAACCCGACCTACGACGAATCTGAATTTTTATATAGAGCTATCTTGCTGCCTTCGACCTCATCAATACCTTGCCGCCAGAAAGAAGACCTACGACGAAGAAATAAGCCTGGCACGAGGGTGATAGGTAACAGTTAGGTGAGAACGTTGAGGTAGCTGTGGCTATATAGGGGTTTGCTACATACAACATTTGACTAGACGTTAGGCTGGCTTGACAAACCACCCACCAAATGAAAGAGATGAAATTTCCCATGTTCCCCACCGGAATAAAGATAGGGGCGAGAACAAATGCCTACACATAATCACAATTGACCGGGGTACCAACAGACATAAGGAGGTTTTAACTTACTAGCTGCCATAAATATTCCTCCTTGAACCTTTATGAAACCCTAGAACTTACTGCTACAAAACCACACGGTCATCACTTACGTATACGCGTCCCACAGCTACTCCGCATAGAGAGCGCCTATAGCCTTTATGCTCCCACGCATAGCTGGATCTCAGATGTCACATACTAGAAGAATAATAGCTAGGAGGTCATTGTAAATAGCCCCTCCCCTCATTTTACTTATTAACGAACAGAGACAGCAGGACCTACCCTTACCAACATCACTACCGCCATAGACAGTAGGTTTTATAGAAGTTATCATCAGTTTATATCCCCCGTGCCCAGGAGGTGTTGTGCAAAGGTGACCAGTTCTACGTGCCCCATATTCGCCAAGTTTACAAGTAGTAGTGTTGTCTGTGTCCACCAGTTGTACGTACTCATAGTCTGAGCCCAATAGTCCGGGCCTTTAGGGCAGTGCCGCCTTTAGGGTAGTGCTTATAGACAGTATCATTGAAAGGAGGTCGCCATAGACAGGAGCTAGTTGATCCAGGATTCGCTGGTACTCAACGCTGGTACTCGATCCCAAGAGTATATTCCAGGTTGTTATATTCTTTCCTGTTTGCGAACTGAGGATGCTTGTAATTGCCTCTATGCTCACTTTTATTACACGTGCCCCAGCCATCATCACGCACTTACCACTACGGAAGTTCCTACCTTGACAGTATGGAATGAATGAATGACGATGCATTACATCTGATGATTCACTGCTTCATATGGCATCCCACATAGCCAACAACCTACAGAGTCACCTGACATAGCTTACAGAAGCACCCCACATAGAAAGTCCCGTTCAACAGACCTAAAAGAGGAGCCCCATCGTGTCGAAACAGTGACAACACCTCAAGTTACCTATCTGCGCAGTAAGTACTAAGAGCTTCCACTAAAAGCTGTAGTCTGTAGAGTCTCTCTGCTTATAATTAGCTGTAGTGAACTCTCCTAACAGGTTCCGCTACATTTGTTGATTCCTGCCCGTATACATACGTGGTAAAAGTCCTATCAAATTAAACTTATTTATCTCCTATAAATGATTCCTCTCCTTGCGTAGAAGTAACTTTTGGCGGTGTTTTCGCTAACCAAGACACTTAATTATCCTTCGACCTCTGGTGGTCATTCTTTATTGTCATTATGCTATATATTCCAGTCATTCTATATAATATATGTAATTACGCCTTGATTTCGGGAAGAAATAAAAGGATAACCTTACTTGAGCTATCTCTTTGAGGGGAATAAATGTATCATGTCGGTAACTAGAAAGTTAATAAAGAGAAAACACCTAACCTAAGTTATATTCCCCAAGTCTCTGGTTCTACGACGGATCTATGAAACGTAAGCACTCGTATTCAGTAAGCTGATCGTAAATATATAGGCAGAGATAGATTATTTGCCGTAGCGGTGCTTAAATATCTTTCCGACTGAATGCATAACCTTACTAAGTATAAGTAACTCCCCGACCAACACTATATTCCTCTTTATTACATAATATACGTGCATATATAAACAACACAATAAGCAAAGCACCCTCTCCCACGCTCTCCCTCCATCCGGCGGGGTTCTATCTAAGTTAGCCCTCCGTACCGTAGGACCATCACCCCTATATGAAGAAGAGACCATCCATCAATCAAATTAACTGATTACTCCTCGTTGGGCTTGGCTTAGTTGCATCTGCTTCTGGGACTGGGGAAACTGGTTTAAATAATTCCATTTAAGATGACCCTGGTAATGCTGTTCCTTAAACTAATGAAGCTGGTTCAACTGGGAATACTTGTTATGCTGTTCCTTCTGTTTATGGAAATGCTCTTGGAAATGAGGGGATATTGGTTCTTCAACAGCTTATGGAAATGCTTTTGGAACTGATCCTGGTCGTGAGGCTGCTGCTACTTGGTCGGCTCTTTATTCAATTATTGATGTTGGTTCAACTGTTGGGACTTATCCGGGAACTTTTTATTCAAATGCTGGTGTTGGGACTCCTTGTGCTGCCAGGAATGATATAATATGTGAATCTGCTTGTTCAACTGGGAATGCTGATTCTGCTCTTTATGCTGCCGGTAATGCTGCTCCTTCAACTGATGATGCAAATGCTCTTGGAACTTATGATGGGAATTATGCCCCTTTAACTGCTGCTCTGAAAACTTAGGAAGCTGGGAATAATCTTTGGCTTAGAATACCGTTTCAAATGACTGCTGGTCGTTCTGCTGCTTGTCTTGGGCCTCCTTGTGCTGGTGGTCATAATGCTGTCGGGAATGTGGATAATGACCCGGGAACTGAAGTGACGATTGAAAAATTAATAATAGAATTAATAGAGACACTCTCTTTTTTCTATTTCTTTGATGAGGAACTTATTCTCCTCTCCTCTCGGCTATTGAAGAACTTATCTATTTTTTGTTGTAAACTTGGAATGGGTGCACGGGCTACATCATCCGTCCCCTCTGGCCGCTCCGATATGGCTAGCACAGAAGAAGCTTCAGTTTGAAATCCAATCCGTTGACCTAAATCAATATTGTCTGTTGGAACCATGGCTAAATCTCTTCTCTTCAGGTGGAAACGCTGGGGACCTTATCTCGGGTATGTATTGACCGGGGGGTATGGATTTAATGGGTATCATGTGATGTGGGACCACCCCTATCAAAAGACTGTTTCTATCTATCCCCTAAGTACGCGGGTGTTTCTTTAGGTGGTCACAGAGCGGGTTTCATCCGGGTTCCAGAACTTTCTTTTTCTTTTTTGCAAATAGCTTATTTAATGCATTTCAGATAATTTCCCCATATAATAAGGCAGGTGGCAGTAGAAGCTTAGGCAACGGGTTAAGTAAAAACCTCTGCTCTTGTTGCTCCATCTGGTTTGTTATCCTTCCTCCCTCTCTGGCCTGTCTGTCTTTTTGCGTTCCTTCATGGGTGGAGGGGACGGCGAATGTGTGTCCCATTGAATTGAGCAACTCTGCTATGGCTCTCACTTGTATTGCTGGCTGATGAGAATAAGAGGGTTCTAGCTCTTCTGCAGGCAGGCAAATGAAATTATATTCTCTATGTATGGCGACGTATATTTCTCTGATTCAATCAAATGGATTAGCATTGCCCAGATTCGGCATTGGCACCTGACTTTAGTAGATGAAAGCATCAACTAGCGTTTTTATTTAATTGCTCCCAACTGGGGACCATTACGGCTTACTTGCATAGACCGGGAATGAATGAGGGTAAAACTTATTATTATAATTATTACAGCTAATTATAACTACGGATAAGTTCTATGGGCAACACCACTAGCACTTGAGACTTAGAGTACAGCATTTTAAGCAGAGGCGTCCGTAGCCCAATGCACTACTTATGGGTGGTGAGTCCCGGTTGCACTAATAATAGGAAATGAAAAGAGGATATAGGTAGAGAGTGTATCAAGTAAAGGTCCAGATATATAGTATTAGTAGATCGAAGTATTGGGTTGAGGTTCGAGGTTCGAGGGGTATGGTCCCCTGGTTAGGTCTCCTGGTAATGACAGAATGTCATTGGCTATGTATGACTGGCGAGCCTACCTCTTGCAAATTAATGTATGTAATATTTTCATTCCTTCGATCTAGCCCAGGTAAATGTCCCCAAGGTCGTATCGGTCTAGTTCGAGGGCTGCTGCTACGGGGAATGACCGGTTGGCTATGACTGGTTACACTGATTACTTGGCGGCACTGACTAGAGCTTAAATCAATGAGACTAGAAATGACAAGCTGAACTGACAAGAGCTGACTTCCTTCATTCATGCATGAATGCATCGACCAGAGCTTCTTCATGCATTGACATAGGTTCTAGTTGCACTGACGCGGGGTTTTATCGCACGGACTATAGCTATTTGCTGCACCTTCTAGCTCTTACACTGACTACTGTAAATGACTAGCAAATACTCCTGGATCAACTAAGACTCCTGGCATCATGGACTATTGACTATCGGCAAGAATTGGCATGGACACTAGCAATTTTAGACTTTGAGTGCCCCGCCTTACGGTGGGTGTCTACATCCGGACTTAGAGTTCAAGCGTAATATAAGCCAGTAGGGTAAGTGATTAGCCTTAGTAAGGTGGTGAAAGCCTAGTTAAGTTAGCTAGAGAGAATGTGATTGGTTCCATTGTTACTTACGTTGATTCACAAATTTAGGGTGAAAATCGCACCCATAGGATGATCGCAGAGGATGCAACAGACAGTGTTACAACCTTCCCCGGAAGCCAAGAACTAAACCTCGGGGAGGGAACAACGGGATAGAGCCAGTAGGGAGGGGCTTTAGTCTTCTAGGAATAAAGGAAAGGGAAGGGCCTGAACCACGAGCCATACAATAAATAGCTAGACGTGTTGCTGCTATAGAAAGTTGCCTAGCACGTGAAGCAAGGGAAGGGGATATAATACAAATGGCTATTTACAGTGTTCAACTATGTGCATGCAGTGAATGACAAACGGATATGCACAAGGAACAGGGCTCGTGACATACCTTCGCATCAAGAGCGAAACTACAGCTCATTATATATGATGCACACGTTGAAGATAATACGCCATCCATAGTCATACAGCTAGTCATAGCCAATTTAGAGAAAACTCTCTGCCTTCGATTGAACTTGCTGCCTGTCTCTTTCTCTATCTCCCTGAGATCCTAGATTTTATACCTGCTCAGATATTTATTGAGACCCGTTTCTTGATTCTTGCAAACTAACTGGAGACAAATTAAGTTGACACAGATTTGCTGCCTGGCTAGCTATATTGTGAGCTCGCGGTGGAGAAGCAAGCTCCCTATTCATCTAGCTTCCCAGCTACCCCTCCAGCACGCCATGCGCGTGTACTTAAGTAACTGTATTGTTTTTGTTAAAATATTGTATTATCTATGCTAATCTGTATATTTGCCTCTGGCATATTCTATCTGTCTCTGACAGAGGCTGCTATGTATGGCTGTAGTCTATCGCACTATATGCATTAGGTAGTAACCTATTGTTCCGTATTGATAGGTAAGTGTGCTTTAAGGAAATCCTGTTCCATATCTATTCAAGGCACACATTTATGACTTAATAGCAGCGCTTTTAACAGGCGTGACTGTCAGAACTAACACACACAAGCGCCTCGCGGCATAAAGTGAAATATCTGCGCTTCTGTCAAAATGGCGTTTGAAAGAGACTTTCAAGGCATGTCGAGCCTCCTGGGCAGTAATGGCTCCTCTTTCTTCATGGTACAGAACAAAAATGAAACCCCCAAGCTTTAATTAAGGAGTACTTGAGCCCCCAAGGGTCACCATCCTCTTAATTGAAGCCATTGGGTAAACAACTTAATTCACATTTGAACCAGTTAAAAAAGAATCTTCATGGGGGGCCATATAAGGAGGCCCGGCCCCTGGGTAGTTTACATTCAAAAGAGAGGAAATAAATATAAATTTAGAGCAAGGTTATGCTCAAGGAATTAAGAGGGTTGTAGCTTCATCTCCCCTCCATTAGTTTGTAATTTCCCTATTTTGGTTCATCCACCATTAATGAACTCAAAATAAATTTTATCCTTAAAATGAGTAAAGAGAGAGTTCAATAACTCATCCCTTGGGAGAGTGTGAGCTTCCCTTGTTGGGCCTACATACACAACAAGGTGTTGAATGTACATTTGTATTCTATTGGGAAATAAAAGGTTTGCATGCTTGTTTCCACTATTATTTTTCATGTTATTATTAACTTTTAGTTTATGCCTCTCAGATTAATGGATATTAAGATAGCACATGGGCTTTACTCAGAGGCTCTAGCAGCAGAGAGGTAGACACCCACCAATAGCAGCATAGTTTACATACTCCATAGAGAGCATAGTTTCTATACTGGCACAACCTTATTATTCTTCAGAGCAGCAGGACACATCCAAAAATTGTTTCAAAGGCATCCCATGGAGAGCTTCTGAGGCACATTATCCTTCCTATTCCTGTGGGACCGGCTTATTCATAAAGGTGGTGAAAGGTTAGGGCATAGATGACAAAATTTTCGGCCAGGAGCGTTAAGCCGCTGGCCCGACCTAAGAAGGGCCAGGACTTATCCATGTGCTTTAAACCTGCTATAGCATTGGTTGTTTGCTATGCTTTCTGCCGTTGTTTTTAACTTCCGCTTCCGCGTGCTTCCGTATTCTCGGACCGTCTAGTGATGAAACCCCCTGGGATATTGTCTATTGGTACTTATTTATCGGCGACCTGCTATCCTGCCAATGAGACTGGCTATCTATAACTTGGCTGCTATTGGCGAGCACTATAAAGGACTGTTCCCATCCCAACCTTTATTTCCCAGTATCCAAGCTGAGCAGTCTATAAGCCCGGCCTATAAGAAGCCTATTCTATAACCATTTAGCTCCGCCCAGCCAATGAATGCATCCCGGCTAACATAGAGAGAAACGAAAGGTAAATTTTCTTTATAAAGAATTAATTGGAGTACCAGCGATGAGTGGATCCTCGGACCCAATAAAAACAAGTTTTATAAAAATGAAAATGGCTAATGAGAGTAGTTTAAAGGATCTGTTACACAACTTATTGCCTGCCCCCCAACGTGGGTGCTTAAGATGACATAAGGCGTATCCACATTCCCTTTTAGGTGCGGTAACTTGGTTGCATTATATTAGATATGATATTATGCAATTCCATATATCCTCTGTAGTAAGTCCTTCTTTTTATTATTTAGGTTCTTACGTGAAAACCTCTCTCGGAAGATGTGGGCAATCAACGAATGAATGCCTTCGCGTCAACATGGTATGTCTGTTGGCCGCCGCCATCCTTTAATTTGTATGCCTCTATCCAGAAGCCTAATCATTTGTGTTTGGCCGCACCTTCCCGGCTAGCCTAATCATCATATTAATAAGTTAAAAATCAAATCCAATTGGTTTTAATCAAAATGGTTGTAAGTGACAAACATGTCTTCTGGCTGTCTCTATTAAAGTATCAAAGCCCAGTAGCCCAGGCCAGGCAGCAACCCTCCCTGTGTTCCGCAGGTTAAAGGTATAGAGAGGGTATAAAAAGGGTGGAGGATCAGGAGGGTAGAGATCGAGGATCGAGGTAGATAACGTGGGGGCATTATATTTGACCTTGAATCGGGATGATGGACTAGACCTTATCGAAGGGTACGATGATGGGTACGATAGATTATACCTTTTGTATTGGGAGGTAATATAAATTCAAGATGAAAGAAAGCTAAGCATCGATAGCAGCTATGAGGAAATATGGAGTGGTAAACTGAGGGTAAGGTCAGGAGGGTCAAGTCAAGTAAGTGCTCAAATAGTTACCCTTGCAATCAACATACTTCCAAAGGACAGAAGCTTCGAACCGAATATGGTGGTTGAAGCCCCAGATCATCGCTGCTACTTGAAGAAGGATCGCTCTCGCTTGCCTGGATTAGGTGGTGGGTGGGGGTTATCGCTATCGCTTGTTGTCGTGGAAGGATAGATAAACACCCTGCTCCCAGGACTTTACGGACACAGTTACATGAAACCCATCAGTCAGTGGAAACAGCAGAGCCCACAGCAGCACCCACAGAGCCACAAAGGCATCGGAAAGACAGCGAGGATTGATTAAGTGTCGGGTTATTCAGAGAGAATAGAACAGAGCGACTTTTGTTTGTGCAAGAAGCTTATTAGCCTAGAACTCTAGGAAGGACCTGGATGGAAGCCGCTGGGAGCCATACACTCCTCCTTAAAGCCAGTATAGATAGGTAGGGTGGAGCTTTTAGGCTTTAAATAGTTACAGTTAGGCAGGATGGATTCTTTGGATGGGCGAGGATACTCGGGCTGGGATACCCGTTGCGCTTGGACACTTTGTTACTTGGATGGGCTCCCGGTTTCAGAAAACGACCTCATTCGCCATTCTTTGATAATTATATCGCTACTTTGGGCGGGCCTAACAATTCAGACCTATTTAAGTTCTTTTCTATTTCAAATTAGACCCCTTCGGAGCATTTCCCTAGGATAGGATTGCCTCGTTTTTATTCACTAGAGGCCAGTACTCAATTACGCCAAGAGCTGATACAACACTTGATGCCAGTACTCCCATGCCGAGAGCTTATGCACTCTATCCTGGTAGGCCGCGATGCTATTATTACAGGTGGGTTTTCACTTTCTTAGGTACTAGATACAATAAGCAATACAGGTTTTGATACACTAGATCCAATAATCCATGTCAAGTGGAAATACCAGGTTTCAATCATAGAGTAGGGCTTCAGGAAATGCTATCTTTGCCATTTCAAAACTTACGGTTGGATACCCTTTGATACCTAATTACCCTTTTAATATTGACTGCTGGGAAGAACAACCTGCATCAAGCTAGCTAATGCATTTTGCCTGCATGCAGCTCTTTTTTGATTTGACTAAAAGCATCAAGGCCAAGTCTATGTGACCTAGGATCACAGAGAGGATTTGACCCTGGACGAATTGGTTATTTGATCGAGTGGCTCATCATCCAGAGAGCGAATCAGATGATCGTTTATATAGGATGCTCCTTTGCTGTTCCGTACTAATGTGATGTGCTTAGGTGGTAATTACGTAGGATTCGCGTATATAACAACTGATGCGCTGAATTGAGTGATTACGGGATTGCTACGGGATGCCACGGGGTTGGGATTATGCTTGATAAGGGTTAGCCAGGGTTATCCAAGCTCTATGGTTAATTGACCAAGTGAATTAAATATTGAGCAATTACGTAGCGATGGTATCGCTTCTGATTATTTCGTGCTAGTGATCAGGATTATGATTACCACGGGTTTAGAAAGCTTTTTTTACAGGAGCTATATTGGCTTTACACCCCAATTCATTAATTATTGGCTGAGGTTAGCGCACAATGGGATCGACTCTGGGATTAGCTTAGGTATCCATTTGGGTAATCATGTGCTTAGTGTAACGAGATTCTCGGATGAACCAAACGGGCACATCCACCTATGCTCGTAAACAATTAGGTTATGGGAACAAAAGCTCGCATGGTAAGCGACTGGATCAAGCTCATGCCGTAGAACACGCTCAATGGCCATTCTGTACTAATCAAAACTTCTAATGAACTATCGTTCCTGCTTTCTATATTTGACCCCGCTTCATTCTGGGGATTTTACCGGTAGAGTGCCAGGATCGCGCAGTGAAGTCTTCCGCAGTTGATTCGGCATCATAACCATCGCTAGCGCCAGATCGGTATTTACATATATAGGGATATCCTGTTCGTGATAGAGATGAAGAACCAACCAGATGTTATGGATCGAGATACGTATAGAGATCCATAGCTATCAGCACCAAAAACAGTAGACCCAGCAGCAGAGTAAGCATACCTATGAGCATACCCCAGTTAAGCATACCTACTAGCACCAGTAGATTCACTAGCATCACCTGCAGTAGTAACGTAGACAAAGGCATATGGAGCAGAAGCAAAGGCATCTAAGGCACCACCCACTTTCTGGTGGGGGTACAGCCAATTAAAGATCCTTCTATAGTTGCGGATCGATTTGAATATGCTTCTTGCAAGAAGGCATTTTTTTTTTACGTGTGAACGACCGGGCGGGATTCGTCCTTTCGGCGATCGAGCAGAGCTCCACGGGTGAAACCAGTGGTGGAAGGGGGGTACACACCCTCATCTTTCTGGAAAACAACGAATGCGGGAGGGAAAATAGTGAAGGAAAAGCCTTAGTTAATAAAATAGAGCTGAGTCGTATAACATCTAATAGCTATGGCAACAAATGTTCCAATCAGAAAATTGGTATGGCTATTGCACCCTCCAAACAAAGCAGGGCAGTCTCCTGCAGTGCGCGCTTAGGTGCACTCTTGCTCTGTCGTATTGTTCCAGCGTCATTATGAAAAAAGAATTCGTTCCTTCTAGCACCGCTTTCTTCATGCCTGTTGGCCAGTTCTAGCTTTGCGTGCTCGCTTGCTTTTGATCTCGCTATCTATGCTGCTAGCTCATTTGATTCGGAGCGCGCTTCAAGCTCCAGCGCTGAGGTCCTACTCTTTTTTTTGCTAACTATGCTTTATAGTTCCAAGATCTCACTTCACTTCGCGT
>LPNX011236522.1:0-12124 GCA_001517045.1 Pseudotsuga menziesii | reverse complement strand
TTGAATTTCATAATCAGTCAATTGTTGTACGCGTAATACTAAATGGTTTGTTCTAACTTTCGTCATTTATCTTGTTCAGACTGTACAGGATAAAGGCAAGGGTCCCGCACCGGATTGTACACAGTCTCGCTCGTCTCCTACTCACGGCACACCAGTCGACGAGGTAAGTTATTTATGTTCGAATTGTTTGCACATTTATCATCACATTATAATTTACATGGTCAAATTGTAATTCTCAAGTTCAAATTGTAATTAATTAATATAACTAAATTTTCATGTCATGGAAACAGACACAGATACATACAGCTGCATATGAGATACATACAGCTGCAGAAGAGGGTGTTGGAGCTGCCCTGATGTTTACACATGAGTGGGATGCCGCTCACCAGTCGGTTGCTGGTGAAGGCCCATCTAGGCAGGCGGGTGACAACATCCCAGATCTGACACTCAACTCCACCGAGGTGAGTTCATAGATTTATGTTTTATATATATATTTAATTTTGTCACCTTGTACATGTAATTTAAATATGTGGGATGTAACTGACTTGCAGAGTTCACGCTTTTAACTTCTGCAGTTGCCAGACCTGGACTTTCTTTTTCGTCAGGCGGATGAGGAAGGCCAAGGGCATACTGCAGTCGATCGTAGTCATCGTGATGATTTACCTTTGGATGGTTGGCCTGGGGATCTCCCTTAGACTTTGTCATTTGCGGACTTTATTATTGTGGACTATATGATTATCGATATATATATATATATATGTTGTTATCTATGGACTGTTTTTTGAACATGATGGATTGTTAAATGTTTAAATAATTATTTGCAATTATAGTTTAAAGTTTAAAATTTATAGTTAGAAAATGTTAGAAAATTACAACTCTACAATTATAGTTTAAACATACAATTTTTAACATAATTTACAATTAAAATGTTAGAAAATTTACAAACCTAGTGATGATACACCAAACCGAAGGTATCTCTGTTATGGATATTCTTTAGACAAGGGCACCAAGATCCTCAAACTCCCATTTTACATATTTGAATATTCTTAATATTTTCATTCACTATCATATCTTTATAAACAAATAGTATATTTAGAATTAAGCATGAATTACATGAATAACAAAGCAATGCATTTAGATTATGAAACCAACATCGTTTTTCCATGTTATTCCATAGAAAGTATACTATACATGGTGACTTGCTGCATTATCATTCAGTATGAAAAATTTACAAGATTTGAGCTAGGAGTCTTTTATTTTATCAGTTCATCTTCTCAATTATTGATGATGAAAACCATTAAACCACATGAAAAACTAGACCTACAAAAGGGTTAGTTGTGAATAAGGAGAATGTATAACTTTTTTTATAGGGATAAATGTACATGTTCTTTGAATCTATTGAAAAAGTAATTGCTAAAGATATGAGAAACCAACTACATAGATATTGTGATTTCCTAACTAATAACGTAAATTTGTCAAGACCTCAATCCCTTTAAGTGTTTTGAATTCTTGTAGTGACATATCCATCAAAGGATAAAAATCATATTATACTAATGATTCCACACCGAAATCCACAAGTCAAAATTTTAATATTACATAAAAAAAACTTACAACAACTAGTAATGGAGTTGTAAAAGGGTAACTTTTGATTGCATAAAAGAGGAATTTCAATATGTACATTTAGTGATATGATAATGTGGAGATGATACATCATTTATTTTTTATTTATTTAAACAAATAGGATAAATGAAACACGATAACTTGGATTATATATTGATCAATGATACATTGTTAATGTTTATGTTTTTGCCAATTAATTAATTAATTAGCCAATTAACAATGAGCCAATTGTTACTTGAGCCAATTGTTAACTAGTGTTAATGCTTAATTATTTAAAGATGCATTTGAAATCATAATGGATTAATAGATTTGATTTTAGATGGATTTAAACACACCATGTAATTTTGTTTACAGTCCCCTTTAGGTTCAATAGATCTATGATTGAGAATAATTTTCTATCTCATATCCTAAAACGTTGATACACATTTAAGGATTTATGGCATCTTGTTTTTTTAATATGAGAAATTGAATGGCATAAATTTGCATTATATATTATTATCACCATGCCCCAAATATCAAACTTACGAATCAAACTTTCCCAAAGATTACCAATCGAACACACAAAGAAAAGATTAAAGTATAATTGGATTCTTGTAACGTTTACTCGAGGAAATAGGCACCATTTCCTTTGTAGA
Source organism: Pseudotsuga menziesii (assembly GCA_001517045.1). Taxonomy (NCBI): domain Eukaryota; kingdom Viridiplantae; phylum Streptophyta; class Pinopsida; order Pinales; family Pinaceae; genus Pseudotsuga; species Pseudotsuga menziesii. Next base: position 9,869 of record LPNX011236522.1, on the reverse strand, counting down.
CTACGATGATCCCCTTAGTCCTTTATCCTCTACTCATGCAATTCTAGAGATCAAAAGTTATACTTTATATTGACTATATTAATTCAATAAATACACAACTATGACAAGGCCATAAGGTAAAGGTGAAGTTTGGGGTACATAAAAGATCAAAATGTTCTAGCATTGAGGTCATCATACATATTAAATACCTTGTGAAATATGTATCTAAATTATGCCATGGATTTTCAATAATGTTAACAACTCCAAAAAATAAAACTATTGAATTCGTAAAGTCCTACATAACTCAACAAATTTTTTGAAATTTCATGTGGACATATAGTATAGGAATCCCTACACATTCAATTGGGTTTTCCTATCGCCCCCTTCCTAAAAAAAACTACATGGTGGCTACCAAATTTAATAAATGCAAGACTTCCTTGGATGACATGAAGCTAAAAATAAAAATATACAACATATAATTACATACTTCTTAGCTTTATAAATGCCCTTCAAATCAAATCAAATTCCATGAGAAAGAATCCAAGATGAAGGGTGTGGAAAAATAAGTCCATCTTCTAGAAACCTCCATTAATTCAACAAATAGAGGACTATGATAGGACCCCAAGGTAAAGGTTATGTTTTGGGGTAGATACAAGATCAAATTTGAATGTTAAAGTTATGCATTACTCAAGAAAGTTTTTGAAATTTCATGTAGATATACAATAAAGGATACAACATAAGATGGCATACTTCTTGGTTTTATAAATGTCTTTTGAAATCATGTTTCCCTATGTTGTATCCTTCTAGTAATTTTCGCTAACTATTTCTCTCCTTTGATGGAGTGTAGGTACAGCAAAACATCTATTTGTAAGATCCATCTTCCTTGAGTGATGGAAGTTCAAGAAGACTAGAGGAAAGTGAGACATCTAGCAAGTTTAAAGGAGGGGTATCAACTAGAGGTCAAAAGTCCAAAAGAAAATTCTATAAACACATGGAATTTTTTCTCGCTGAAGGGGGGTCATATTACGGCATACGAAGCAAGAACTATTTCTTACATTTAACTTGGACATAGTTGAGGTTGCAAGTTGTATGGGAAAATTGGCATAATATTTAGACTCTTTGCTACCATATATATATTTGTTCTTTTATTAATAAAGGATTTGTATAGATAACAAGAAATAACCAAAAGTTAATGAAGTTGTTGAAAATATGTGACTTTATTTTATTTAATTAGCATTGTTATTACATTTCTATGGAGTGAAATCACGTGAAATAATTAAATTTCAATAAAATAGTGGGTAAATTGCAACCATTTTATTCTCCTTTTCAACATGGACATGGATTTGTTCGTTATTACCTTTCACTTATGGCATATTTCATGACTTTTATGTCTTTAATTTCAAATGGATGACCACCACTAAAAATGAACTTGAGGCAATGTGATGACTACTTCTTCTCCGTTTATGTATTTTGCATGTTAGTTTTTGCATGTTAGTTTTTCTAAGGCACATACAATGGCATCGATCTGTTCACATCGCCTAGGGAAACATCACAAAAAAACCTGCATTGAATAAAAAACTGTCATATATATATAATATAGTTACATGTTTATTAAATTCCAAATAAGTTGTTTTTTGAAATATATATATTGTTCCTACCTACGAACCGGCCTTGCTTGTTCGTGACCTTGGTGACCCAAATTTTGTGTGCACCAATCAACTACCTCTGTTGAGCACTTCAGTCGAGATGCACTATGACTCATTTGGTACCTCCGAAGTGCTCGTTTCACACATGCACCTGCGCCATCGTGTTCACCCTTTCCATGCCCTGTTTCAAAAAAGCTCCAAGTGTGTCGAATTCCAGTCTCTTTGTGAAGGCGACTCAACCAATAAAATGAGCGTGCCGATTTGAACTGCCCCGCACACCCATCTGACCAAATCCAATGTTCTGTAAATGACACCCCATTGTTTTTGAACGAATCATAAATCAACCCAAAGCAGTGTTGAACAAACAACGTGTCGTGCTCACGATCATCACATAGCTATCAGATACTACCCCCAAGCCATGCCATGAGCCCACCAATATTGAGGAACCAAGATACATGATTGCATCTCTCTCAAATCGACCCATTTCTCGTGCTCAACTAATATGCTCATTACAAATCACTCAAGGCATCTTATCTAGCCATCAAATAGCCATGGCACTCTCTTCCACTACCCTAGAAAACACAGTGCATATCTCTCGTTATCTACTCAATAGTCTCTCTAGGATATTATTCCTTCCAATGTTTTTTTGTGTGGAAGAAAAATATAAATCTCTAGTATGATTTATAAGAATTGTCTCCAAGACCAATTCCTAACTCTTAAGCATCAAATTAACAAGAAATGTATAGAGAGTGATGTATTCCTAACTTTCCCAGCCTCCATGTTCTCTTATAACCATTTATCTTTCATCCATGGTCTACAATTTCATCTTTACAATATTGATTTGTTCAATTTCTAGATTGGTTTGAATGGTTGTACTGACAAACACTTTCTACAACCCAAGTGGGTGATATTTCATGACAAACATGGCACATGTAGGTTAAAAAAAACAAATATAAAAACAAATAAAAAGAAATTACATGTAAGCTCCAAGTTTAAATTGGCTACATTATAAAACATATTTGTATCAATATTTTCAATTTCAAATTCTATATAAATCAAACTTGAGAAAGTTTAGACTACTTATTTTAGATATCATAGCGCGAAATTTGATTTGAATCTAATGCCNATGTAAGCTCCAAGTTTAAATTGGCTACATTATAAAACATATTTGTATCAATATTTTCAATTTCAAATTCTATATAAATCAAACTTGAGAAAGTTTAGACTACTTATTTTAGATATCATAGCGCGAAATTTTGACTCCACCTATTTGGATGAAATTTAGATCCATTATTGAAAGTTAGTATTTTTATGTAATGCACCTTTTCATAATTAAAAGGAACACTCACATACTCCTTAGAATGTTTGAAATCATCACTTTATGTTACGATATTAAGAGGGTTTAGCTAGTTTAAATCACATTTATGCATGATGTGACATTGAATCTAATGCCATAATCATGCAACAAATTTGATTTGAATATGTGTTTCTCATATGATGTCCTTGTAAATCAATGTTATTTGTTTTGAGTCACACATTCAATGTTATACTAAGTATTTATAGAAATCAATGTTATGCTAAATATTTATAGTTTCTATTGATTTTAGAAATTTCATTGAAGATCACAGGAAATTTAGTGGGAAAACTACAAGTAGATTCCACTTCAATAAAGAAAGATAAACATAACATGTGCTTGAGAAACAACTGTGATATTTAACATAGGAAAATCAACTACATTCCACTTTTAAGGAAGAAATATACACATAACATGTGCTTGAAAAACATATGTGATATTTAACATTGCCAAATTAGCCACCCAGATTATTCACCATACCTACTATAATTTTCAAATTAATGCAGTTCAAGAGGACATCTAATTATCAGAAAAGGAATTGAACCACAAAGAAAAAATATCCCAAAATTAAGAAGTAACAAGAAAATAAATTTTCATAATAGACAAGGTAGTAATCATAATGTCAGATACATCACATGTTGAATACAAGTTTAAAGCAAAGATAGGTAAAGGAACTTGCTTCCAAAATTCCATATGCAAATTTTTCCAACCCCTCACTACATCTATTCATCTAAAGTTCACAATGAAGACTATCAATTTCTTGATTATACAGATTTGTTTCCATCCAACGTGCTAAGAAGTAAACATCCCAGGAAATATACAGATAAATTCATGGTAAAAGAGAAAGTTCATTCAATATCCTTGTAAATCCATGTCATATAAAAAGGAGCATATGGTTTTCATTGGCCAAGAGTTGACAAAACATTCTATTCATATAATTCTTTTCAATCATATAGCCTTTCTCTTTCACTACTGTTGATTTGTTATAAATGAATTGGAATGAAGGGCATGTTGATTCGTCACATGTGAGCTGAGGACACAAGTTAAATATGCATAGCCCCATTTTGTCTATATTTATGGAATATTAGTAAACAAGTGTGCATGTATTGGTATAGGGTTGTCTATACAAACCTTGGTATTGATCTATTTTTGTATGTATGCAATTTTCCATATGTACATGCAACTCTTATTGAGAGAGAGACCTTTATGATAAAAAAAAATTACTACATAAAATAAATACATGAAACATTTTCCATCTTGGAATGGAATACGAATCCAATGTGAATGATCATATTTCATTTATGAATAATTAATTAAATGAAAGGGCTCAAGATCAACTACATTTAAAAAAGTTCAATAATATACAAAAGAGAACATTGATTACCCTTGAAATTTTGAAAAAGGAACAAAAACAATAATATCCAACAAATATGAAAATATTCTTTGGTAAAAGAAACTAGTACATGGGAACTAGAGACTGTCACACTTTTTAGGACTAGGTGTTGCTTACTATGGATATGCTAATGAGATAGTAGTTGTTCCTGATTGCTCCTAAAGGACGAATAAGGTTGAATTTATTTCTTGCTTGGATTGCTACCAAGTATTTCCCATATTATAGGGATGATTACCACTGACATTTTACATTGTTTTCACTTAATTCTATGACTTCTAGAGGCTTGAGGAAACACTTTGTCTTTTCCCTAGCTTTAAAACTAGTTGTGAACTTTAGCAGGTACTAGAACTAGAATGTTGTAAGCTTAGACTGTCACTCTCACTGGAACTGACTGGGACTAGCACTTATTTATATGTAATCAAGGGCATGTTATATTGGTTCAGAAATGATTATAATTAATGAATACTCTTACTCTAGCAATAAAGGATCTGACCAAGTATCATCATTTAATGTATGGGGTTGTGCTCTTGTTGGAATTTGTGTCCATGGAAAGTGATAGAAAGAATTGTCATACCATCATTTAGAAAAATTGTTTCGATTAATTTTTGGAAGAAAAATTAGTTTATGTAATGAGGACAATAATAAAAGGGCCAAAGTACAAGCATGGTTCATGATTCGATATGCTATAACAAATCACCTTTCCAGTTCCTATAGAGTTATTGTTAAGTATTGTAAAGTAAAAAATGATGAGCTTATTTGTTGTTCCCTTTATTTTACATATTCTTCAACTCTATACCAAAAGACAAACGATATTTTTTGGTCAACCAATACCTATGATTGTTTGACTTTATATGGCCTATAAAATGACCAGGATGAAAAAGAATGTACCACTGATATAATCAGGGGCTTCTTGCTACTCAATTGAGGACACTAGAAGAAACAAAAATAGAAAGGGTTTTTTCATGACCTAAAGAGGAATAGGATTAACTTTAAGGTTATCATTGGTTCAATTCTATTCTACACCAATCCATACATGGTCTATTTATTGAACAAATACCCATGCTGCCCAGGAAGGACAAGAATCACTCAGAAGTAGTAAATGGAACACCAACTAGTGTTCTTCATCTTGGTCTCTGCATGTATGGTCCATTATTTCCATCACCCATTCTTTGATGTACTTGAAACTAATTTTTTAATGCTCATGTGCTAAATCATTAATCATCATCAATTATGATAAGCCACTAAGTTTAATGTTAGAAGATGCATGTATGAATATCTTATGATCAGAACATAAATATAATCCCTTGGAAAATACACAACAAACATAACATAAGCATTTTAAGCAAATTTAAAACAAGCATACCTTTGTATAAGCTTGCACACCATTCACAAAATTGGAGAGTGTGTTAACAATACTAGAGATTCTATATTTGTGCATAAAACATGAGACCACAAATAGAAGTCAACATTAGACAAAATTCTTGGATTACTTCTCAAAGTAGGAAGCACCAATGAGCTTATACTGATGTATAATGTGAAATCACTTGAAAATTGCCTTCACCCTAAATACTAGAGCAAACTAGCATACAAATAAAGAAATGCCTAGCTAACTACAACACATCAACAATAACATATTCAAGAGAGAATACAATTCTACACATACCAACCTAATTCATACTAATACTATCAAATACATAACAGAGCAATTCCTAGCTAACTACAACACGTCAACAATAGCATATTTGACAGAGAATACAATTCTACACATCCCATCCTAATTCATTCTANTTCTACACATACCAACCTAATTCATACTAATACTATCAAATACATAACAGAGCAATTCCTAGCTAACTACAACACGTCAACAATAGCATATTTGACAGAGAATACAATTCTACACATCCCATCCTAATTCATACTAATATTATCAAATACATAACATAGCATAACTCCAAAAAGATACACCACTTGCATAAATTCACTAGGGTTCTATAATATTTATTATTTAATTGAATAAAAATATTGAAGAAACTTTAGATGAAATATTTTGTTAATTTCCCACATCAACAACAACATATTGGACAAAGAATCCAATTCTACCCATATCAACCTAATTCATATTAATACTATCAAATAGATAACAAAGAAGAACTCTAAATAGATAGACCACCTACATGAATTCATTGGTATGCTATAATATTTAATAGAATAAAAATATTCAAGCAACTTTCGATGGAATATTTTGTAAATTTCCAATTGCATTTTTTTTATTGTCTCAAATATCCCAATTGTTTTTNAGACCACCTACATGAATTCATTGGTATGCTATAATATTTAATAGAATAAAAATATTCAAGCAACTTTCGATGGAATATTTTGTAAATTTCCAATTGCATTTTTTTTATTGTCTCAAATATCCCAATTCTTTTTGTTAATATCTAGTTCATAATTTGGAATGTATGACATCTTACCTGTATTTTTGCATCATGAGTTGCAACCAAAATTTCACTCCAACCATCACCATTCAGATCAAATATTAGCAGAGGAGGAAGCCACTCAGTTTCATGCTTGAATGGATAATCATTGGCTAGGTAAAGCCACGCTTCTTTGAAATAAAACTCTCCTTCATGTTGTGAAAGTAAGAGATAAATAATGTCATCATCACGCATGGAATGTATTTGGCTATAAATTGTTTTAAGCCATATTACTAGAACAAGTAATCCTATTTTGCTGCATTTACATGTACAAACATATTGAATGCATAATGTAAATCCTACAGTTTGGAGTTAACCCCACCCACACATCCCTTTTGTGAATATTTTTTGGGATGAAAGTTGTGAATTTTGGAAATTCACAAACATCTACAGTTGCAGTGGCCATAAAGAAGGTGGGAGTGTCAAGTGTGTTTTTGATGATGATCACTGGCTTCAAAGAATGAATGGAGAGTTTGTTGGATCAGTAAGTTGCTGAAATATGGTAGCACATGATGACCAAGAAGCCTGTGAGAGGAATTCTCAATTCCTCATCACACGTATAGCTATGAAAAGTATTAAACTTATAGGTAAATATTATATTNGTTTGTTGGATCAGTAAGTTGCTGAAATATGGTAGCACATGATGACCAAGAAGCCTGTGAGAGGAATTCTCAATTCCTCATCACACGTATAGCTATGAAAAGTATTAAACTTATAGGTAAATATTATCTTCAACAACTTAATGTCACAACTATGGAAAATGTACCTCTATATATTTATTTTGTACCTTTCACATCCTCTAAATTGAACTTTTAAGTTGCTAAATTAATTCTTTATGCCAAGAATATTTTTTATAGATTATAACTATAAGGAAAGAGTTGGTGAAACCTTCAGTATCAGAATCAATCATTGACTTTCTTGTTCAATATTTTGAATATTTTGGTACATTTATTTAAGATGCCTCAGATTTATGTTGTTCTAAATGAGTGTATGAAAGTGAACNATAAGGAAAGAGTTGGTGAAACCTTCAGTATCAGAATCAATCATTGACTTTCTTGTTCAATATTTTGAATATTTTGGTACATTTATTTAAGATGCCTCAGATTTATGTTGTTCTAAATGAGTGTATGAAAGGGAACCTTATATTTTAGTATTGGAAGAAATGGACACAATTGTCAAATATCCCCATGCAATTCTAAGTAGTGGAGGTATAACTAGCTATATTTTGTGTGGATCTAAGCATCCTGGTCTTATAAAGGACAACTGTGTTCACATACACTTGATTGTAGCTGAGATATAACTAGCTCTCTATTGTACTGGATCTAAACCCTTTTCTTTGATAATAGAAATTATGACAATCCCAAAGTTTCCAAAGTTGGCTACAACTTAAAGTTTATCTATGAGATCATTAACTTGAAGTCATCTTGTTAGATGTAGAAATAGTAACTAGATTTTTTCTTTATGTTTTTCAGCTGGATAATATTAGGGAGTATATGTACCTTCATGCTAACTATGCATGATAGTATCAACGTGGCATGGGATGGCTACACCAACCCATTGAAAATTTCCATCATTAGAGTCTATCTATTTACAATTTCACTTGTAGTGGTTTCCATGACCTAAGGATCTCTCCAAATCAACTTTAGGAAAATGATTCAATAGATACAATAAAAAAGGATTGCATGTTTGGATTTTATTCAAACCAAAATCTCATTGACAAGAAAATTCCTAGTAATATTCAATTTGTAAATTTTCTTTTTCAAATGTGACATAGAAAAACTTGTAATATTTTTTTCTCTATAACTAGCCTAGATCCATCTTAAATCTAAATCTACCATGCATCAATTCAAGGGATCAAATCCCTCAAGGTGCAAACCTCTCATTTTTTTCGCTCTAAAAAATATTTGGACCTCCATGGATTTGATCTATTTTGGCACAGGTATATTGGGAATTAAGATGGATCTATGTTAGTTTATAAAATATTATTAATCCTAACCATAATATTGCTAACTATTATTATTAACACTACTATTGAAAATTAACATTATTAACCCTAATAATGTGGAGTAATATTAATAACGTTTTTAACCCTAATGGGTGAATCCACGGACCTGGGTAACACTTTTTNCCCTAATGGGTGAATCCACGGACCTGGGTAACACTTTTTGGCAAGCGAATTTGGAAAAAAACCAAAAAACGTACCTCGGTCGAGGGCTTGTTAAACCCTCGACCGAGCTAATAATACCTCGATCGAGCTTTTCTGAAGCCCTCGACCGAGCTTTTTTTCAGCCCTCGGTCGAGGTATCTATTAACCCTCGGTCGTGTTATTAAAACCTCGACCGAGGGTTAATAAATATCTCGACCGAGGTATTAACTCGCTCGAGGTACGGACCTCGGTCGAGGTCTGCCAATAAATAGAGAACGCAAACCCCCTTTANTTAATAAATATCTCGACCGAGGTATTAACTCGCTCGAGGTACGGACCTCGGTCGAGGTCTGCCAATAAATAGAGAACGCAAACCTCCTTTATAATTAAACATGATTTTTACATTTAGTCGAGAAATCACTAAATTACCAAAGGTTTTAAATAATAAAAATACTTTGCGCCTTCGTATATAATTTTTAATTTAAAAAAACTACAATTATGTGATATGACTTTTTCAAAGTCATATCACATAATTGTAGTTTTTTTAAATTAAAAATTATATACGAAGGCGCAAAGTATTTTTAATACTTTAGGAGAGATGAAAATGTGAGCATGAAAAAAATGATATGACATCATTTCGTTGGATTCTATCAATTTATAGATCTGTAGATATGGGCCGAGGAGTCATAGAAGTCATAGATTTGATCAATCATATCTATGACTCCTAAGACTCCAAGACCCATTCTACAAATAAAGATAATTGACTCTTTTTTTCATTTCAAATACCAACTCTTAACAAATGTAATGACCGTGTACGCATTTGGCTTGGGGCTGTTTTCCTTATATAGAACAGGACCTCGACCGAGCTAATACC
>LPNX011236504.1:0-76506 GCA_001517045.1 Pseudotsuga menziesii | reverse complement strand
GCGGCTGCCGGCAACGGAGACGGGCGGTCGCCGGCGGTGGTCGGAGCGCCGGCGCGACGATTGCCGCCGGGCAAAATCGTCGCGTCGGTAGCCCACTCCTAACTTATATAGTGCGACTCGCGAGTATCAAATCAATAACAATGCATGCATCCCCAGCAGACATGATGAACTGCCTTTATGAATAACTCACATCATGATGGTTTTATTACCGGCTGAAGACATTTAATTTAATTTTTATGTACCTTTAAACTAATAGGTGAGTCAACCCAAGTTGACTTGCAATCGATTACAATATACTTGCTGAGGCAGGTATAAAAATGGTATTTTTAAGTGAATGAGATCTAATTTGGCGGTTAGTCCTATGAATAAGATTGCAAAGGATGAAAATTAGAAGGAAATATAAGAGACGAATGAGGATTCAATTAGCGGGAGCATGGATCATAGTGTACCTCCTCACTAATATGCTTTGTGGTTAATGGGTTTTGATGAAAAATCCATCGCTATAAAACTTGGGCTTAAAGAAGGGCATGCAAAAGGGATTGTCATAAGTGGCAATGGGTCAATAAGTTTTTTTGTGGGAATTTATTTCATGGTATGGAAGTTGGTTGGTGATGAATCATGAAGCTACCGAAGGAAATATTTTCAGTTTTTCAGTGCTGTATAATTTTGGGTGGATTGTAATGCTTAAAACATTTATTATTATTATTATTATTATTATTGTACACTTTATTTGTGCTTTGTTTATTTCATTGATGGAAAACAAAACAATTGATCTCAAACTCAAATATTTGGCGAGCGGACTTTTGAATCGCAAGTACTTTTTTTAGGAAAGTGTCACCATTATTCAAATTTTTGAGAAGATTGATAGAGTACTAGAGATATATTTAGAAGATTTTAAAGGTAAAGCATTGAAAAAGGTCTCGAGGGAGGTTGAATTTCGGAACATTCAATTTGCATATCCATCCAGACCAAATAACATAATATTTCACAATTTTTGTATCACTATTCTTGCACGTGAAATCGTGGATTGACTGGGTGACAGTGGATCTAGAAAAATCGATAGCCATTTCATTATTAGAACAATTCTACGATCCACTTAAAGGAGAGGTTTTTCTTGATGGAGAGGATATTAAATGTCTGCAACTGAAATGGCTACGTAACCAAATCAGGGTAGATAGTCAAGAGCCTACTTGGTTCGTCAATTCCATTTGTGAGAAGTTTTTCTTTGGAAAGGGTGATGCAACTATGGATGAAATCATTAGTGTTGAAAAATCTTTTGATTCCCTATACTTCATTAGCCGACTTTTAGATGGTTATGCCATACAAGTTCTCTTTCACATTTTTTTGTCACTAATTAACATTTATGTCCCGATCAATCAAAATGCAGGTAGGAGAAGGTGGTGTGTAGATGTCTGGAGGACAAAAGAAGAGAATAGTTATAGCTAGAGCGATGTTGAAAACTGATTTCATTCTACTTTTAGGTTGTAATGCACTTGAAATTAATAAATTATTATTAATTTCTACTGAAAAATACTTTATATTTTATTTTTGACAGAAAATAAAAAATAAAACATTTGTAATGAATTATTATTTATTAATAAAAGATACTGGGGGGGAGTGGAAATAGATGTTGAGTAGTGTTTTCCGACCCACAAGAGTAAAATATGAGTGGCTGAAGCTATTGAGTGAGAACTCAAGATGTAGGGGGGCATCATCCCCAAAAATCAGGTCACAACTCCTAGTTGAGTGCTAAAGAGAGGGAGGCTCATAAATTACCAAGTCATAGGAAAATAATATATAATAGTATGTCCAAAAGAAAGAAGGAGGATAACATTGGACGTGGATTAAATTTGAGCATGCAAGAGATGTCACATTGAAGGATTTTGCTCTTGTGGTTCGACAAAAATTCTTAGGGGTTCTGGAGCAAGTAACTTGGCTGCTATATGAGATTGGTTCGGGGGGCTGACTTTTCCACTTTTGTTTTCTGAGCAATGGTGCCAGGTTCTTATTCTATGTTCTAAATTTACAATAGATGGTTTCAATTCTAGATCTAGAATTGTTAATGTAGTGCCTAGTATTTGTGATTAGTCTAGGATGTTTATTCATTTTGATTCAATTATGTTTTGACTATAAATGTTAAATAAAAATTAGGTAAATTCTTAGATCAGACATCCACACCTAAGTCAGGATTTCTTTTACTGGTTTATATGCTGAAAGTCAAATTCTGTACTTAATAAATATACTAGCAATTTATATATAATTCCTTCCTATGTGACAGATTTAGTTTTAATAGATTACTATACTCTTTTCTTTCTTATTATTTTCCTAGCTTGTAAGTTAAACTGTTAGTATGTAGACTAACTAGATCTGCTAATAGTTGCTAGTATACAACTAAATATCTCATGTTTTGGATAGAGTAAGGCATAGTTTATATTTTTCAATCGGAATTATACAAGTATATAGTTGAAAATATAATCTAAGTCTTTACATATCTAGAATCGTATATATATATATATAGAATTTAAATAATATACAGAACAAATCTTCTGCAAATAAATCCATATGCTTAAACTCCTACAGAATGAACAAAATTTAATATATAAATAATCCTTTACAGATCCATGTAAACAATTATAATTAGATCGAAGATCTAGGTAAACAGTCATAACCAGAATAACAAATCATATATACAAGAATGCCATTATATGAGGGTTTCCAAACCTTAAATAGTACGATAATGCATAATTACAAATCGAATCCAAACCAAAATCATAGACTTACACACTAGTTGTTGCAACGATGATTCCATATCAAAAATAATTAGAAAGGTAAACTTTCTCCTTCCAATAATTGACATTAAGCCCATCGATGATGGCAGCTGAGCTTTAATAAAAGACTATAGACATCCCACTAATAAATCCAAATCAATTCTACAACACATCAAACAATTTATTTTATTAGGCTACCTAGGTTGAAAGACTCCACAACTCACCCACGTAAACAAGTTATTTAAGTATGGTCGTAAGCCCATGGTCATGACTACCATTATAAATAAACCAAACATAATGTACACTTGAGATTTTAGAACCTTGTAAACTATGATAAAAACCTCTCACATGCTCATCGAAATATTTAACAATATATTTACTATTTACAGAATAAGGTTTTAAAAACTTAAAACCTTATCAACAAATCAAAGAATGATTGTAAGAATATCAAGGATGGCATCCTAAGAAATATATTTAATACACACATACATTTAGAATTAAAAGACCCTAAGGGTCGTTCCTTATAACATTAGGTCAATTAAAACAGAACCAACATAACTACAACAAAAACACATAACAGAAATCGCACAGATCCTAGGGTTGGGTCTTTTTATTTCAATAAAATCATATACGCTAAAGTGGTTTTAAGACCATCGAGGATGGATTCCACCTTTAGTTTATTAAAACACTGTTAAAAAATGTAAGAGTATGGGAGTGATTCCATCCGATATGGCACCCACATATCATTGAAAAGTTTAAAATCAATTACAATAAATCCAAGAACATATCCGAGAAAGAATGGATGCTAAGCCTCTGCAAGGTAATTTTAAACGCTAATGGTTTTTAATTACAACACTTTTAAACAAAAGTGAACTTATCTTAATAATTGGTGTGGCTTCCTCCCATGAGCCTTATGTTTGTACCCAGGGTTACCCGCAACAAACATCTACGCCAGTTAATGAATGCAAATTGATTCCATAGTAAAAATAAAAATAAACAAAAGGTTTTAAGATTATTTACCTATGCGTTGAAAAATGTAGACCTGGGAGGAGGTGACCCTGTCCCCTTCCTCTCCATATCCCTCCACCTACAAGTTTTGAGTTGCAGTCAGAACAAATTGGAAAAATCAAGTAGGAAAACTTAAAAGAAATCTTAAACTTTTCTCAAACTTACCTTGGGAAACTTGCAGAGGAGGACGGGGTCAGTTCCTCCTGGGGTTACCCTTATCCCTCCTCTGTCTACACTTCCCATAATATAGTCAGCTGAGGCTCAAACATTATAATAAAAATCAAATTTTAGCTGTTGTTAATCCAGATGAAGGGTTATGTGGTAAAACAACAGCGAATTTTTGAAAAGGATGATCAAGCTCGTGCAGGCGAAGTAATGAGTTGTAAATGACTTTTGGGACGATGATTAAGCATGTGAGTACCTTGGAAGGGAACCATTTCGTAGTCAAACACAAGCAGTGGTTACACCAATAAGAAGAACAAAGAAGAGCTCGAATCTCTCTTCCCCCGCAGGACAAACAAACTAAATGAAAGGTTAGTACAAGTTCTCCAACACATTAAAACTCTACCTAAACCCTAGCCACAAAGTTTGACATATGGACAACTGAGATTAAGTCTCGAATCCCACGTGGAAGGCTTGGTTGTGTTTTCAACTCGCAGTGAGGACACCCCTTTATTACCAAGGTCAACTAAGGAAAAAAAATAACCCTTAGCCAGAACCATCATTGGAGTATAATTATTACAGTCACGTATCAACATCAATTTGAACCATGTGTCAAACCAAACAAGCAACCATATAATACATTGTAAAACCATGGCGTAGAATTGTCATCACACTTCATCATAAAATTCCAAGCGAAACATTGTTTTTAAAACTATAACCATTGTTTTATTTTCTTGAACAAAGGTTACATTATGGTAGGAACCATATGGGTTTTAGACCCCAAACCATCGTGCTTAGGATGGAGGTTCATAACCTTGGGCTATGGAAAGGCCTATGTCCTTTAAAACCCAAACTTAATACTCTTATTACATAATGGATGGGATCAAGACTATGGATAGTGTTCCAAGCCTTAGGGAAATTAATGCTCTTGTAAAAAACCATTAATTTAGAAGCAAGAAAATATGAAAACATCACCTTCGAGTGTGGCTCATTTTTTCGAAAGGAGTTTTCCTTTTTCCTCAATTGACGGAAATTGACATACTAGACCGGATAAAGATATTAATAACTTGCATAAGTTAGAACATGAGTAATCTACTAGTAAATTACGGTAGCATGAATGCATGTAATTTCTTTTTTTTTACAATTTTTGAGGTGTATTACACAATGGTATTAGAGCATGGTTACAACAATAGGCCTAAACCAACTCAACACTTAAACTGATAAAGAAACCAGAAAAACTAATTTACTTTATTTTTTGGTTTAGTTCTCTTATAAAACAAAAAGATAAGGATAACTAAATTCTTGCAGGAAAAATATGGTAGATGCAGGGATGTCTGTAGAGGAAGGAATTCGCTCGAAAAATCCTTTAAATAATGAAGAGGGTAATTTAAGAGATGGGGAGATCTGGTTGAACCTGAACGAAAGTCAAGATAATAAATCCGAACTACAAAGAACTGTAAAAGAACTTAGATCAGAGCTAAGAAGAGTTAAAGAGGATAATGAACACATACTAAAAGCTTAAGAGGAATTAAATACTATTTTATTAGCTAAAATACATAATGACGAAAAAGAAAATAATAAGGGATATGAACATGACCAACCAAAAACTGCGCCTTACAAATGTAAGGGAAGGAAACTATAATTTCTAGTCATAAACCTGAAACTTCCAGTGAAGAATCACTCAAAAATCACTCACGAAAACAACAAGATTCAAGTGAAAGTAGTGATGATAACAAAAAGAAAAATAAGTACATGCCATATGAGGAAATCTATAGGGAGTATAAAAATATTAAACCACCAACGTTTAATGGTGAAATTGAAAAAGGAGAGGAAGCACAAGCCTGGTTGTCAGGAATGAAGAAGTATTTCGAAATATACAATTATTCTAATGAACTAAAGACTAAAATGGCCATCTATAATCTGCTTGGAAAAGAAGATATATGGTGGCAAGATATAAATAAAGTCAAGCGAATAAAGGAAATATATATAGCTTGGAAAACTTTTAAAAATAATTTTAAAAGAAAATACTTGTCGAAACAGCACAATGAATAGAAGGCCAAAGAATTTTATGAGTTAAGACTAGGAGCTATGACTAGGAAAGAGCTTTGTAGTAAATTTATGAGCCTACTTCATTGCGTACCTTACATAATTGATGAAAAAGATAAGATACAATGTTTTCTCAGTTGTTTTCCCATCATGTTCAAGGAATAGATTGAGTAATACAATCCGAAGATGCTAGATGAAGCGATGAGAAAGGCAAATTTCTGTTATGACCAAAACAAAAATAAAACAGAAAGTGTACCAACTTGGAAGAATAGAAGGAAAAATAACTTTGATCCAAGAAATAAATAGAACAAATTCCACAAAAACATAGGGAATAATTATAAAGGGTATTAGGGTAATAACTATAAGAACTTTAAACCACCAAATTCTGTAGTAAAAGAAAGGGAACCTCCTACTTCTTTTAATAGGAGTAATGAACAAAGAGAACCCTTAAAATGTTGGGAATGTGGTGAGTCACATTACTTTAAATATTGTCTAGTAAGAAAGAAAAATTTTAATGTTCACTCTATTCAAGAAGCAGTAACAGTTGGAGACATGGCAAGGAGCATACCCAGAATTTGCATTCCTTTAGAAAACCAGCAAGCATACCATCAAACTTCCATGGTCGAGATTGAAGGTACAATAAAAGGTCAACCTATTTCTATTTTGATTGATCCAGGTGCAAGTCTGATCTATATATCACCTAGAATAGTTGAATTATGTAATTTAGTACCAAAAAAGTTTGATAAGTCATGGCTGGTATAGTTAGCATCAGGTACTAAACATAAAGTTAATAGTTTTGTCAAGAACTATGAATTGTTAATGAATGATTTCATTACACATGTTGATTTGAACATTCTTCCTTTAGGATCCTATAATATGTTAATAGGAATCAATTGTCTAGAAAAAAACAAAGTAATGTTAAACTATTTTGACAAAACCTTTACATGTACAAACGATACTGGAAACACTTTAAAAGTAAAAATAATTCCTACAAAAGTTACAATCAGAAAGATATTTTCTCTACAAATGAAAAGATCCATAAGAAAATGATGTAAAGTGTTTGATGTTTATATAACCTGATACCCAGAACGGTACCAACGTCGAAGTATCCTTAATGAATGAACATAATAGAGCTTACAGAGCTCAAATCTCAATTACAAAATTGTATTGATGAAAGGCATATTCAACCTAGTTTTTCCCCTCAGGGAGAACCGGTCCTATTTGTAAAGAATAAAGAAATAACTTTAAGGTTTTGCATCAACTACCGACAACTAAATAAAATGACAATTAAAAATCGATACCCACTACCCTGGATATATGATCTATTCGATCAATTCCATAGGGAAACTATATTTTTTCAAGGATAGACTTAAGATCTGGTTATCATCAAATGTAAATCAAAGATGACGACATATTTAAAACTGCATTTAGGACACATTATGGTCACTACAAGTTTGTCATAATGAATTTTGGGTTGACAAACACACATGTTGCATTCATGTGCTTAATGAATAGCATATTAAGTAACTATTTATATAAGTTTGTAGTTTTCTTATAGATGACATACTAATCTATTCAAAGAACGAGCAAGAATATAAAGAACATTTAAAGATAATTCTGCACGTACTAAGAAAACAATAGTTGTATTCTAAGTTCTGTAAATGTGATTTCTTTAAGGGTAGGATTCAATACCTCAGACCCGTAGTGTCCATGGATGGAATCTCTGTTGACCCCGAAAAAATAAAATCCATCATGGAATGGATAGTGCCTAAAAATTTAACTGACATAAGATCATTTATGGGGACTATCGGATACTACAAGAAGTTCATTGAAGGATTTTCTAAGATTTCCTACCCCATCACTTCATTGCATAAAAAAGGTAAGAAGTTTGAATGGGATGAAAAGTGTATGGAAAGATTTAATAAATTAAAACTTTTATTAACTATTGCACCTATCTTAAAGATTAAGGATCCTTTCAAGGACTTCATCATATGTATCGACACTTGCAAAGAAGGATTAGGTGGGGTTTTAATACAAGAAAATTACGTCGTAGCTTATAAATCTACAAAACTAAAGGAACATAAAAAAAAGTTATGCTACGAACGATTTGGATCTCGCTGCCATAATTCACGCATTAAGCATTTGATGACATTACCTAATTGGAAGGAAATTTCTACTTATGTCAGATAACATAAGTCTAAAATATCTATTTGATCAAACAAATGTGAATGTTAGACATGAAAGATGGTTGTATTTCTTAAGTGAGTATGATTTTGAAACCAAACATATAAAAGGAAAGGAAAACAAAGTTATAGACACTTTGAGTCATCATGCAAATTTATTATTTGCAAGCAACATCTATGAATCTGATATGGAAAATCAGATCCTAAGTGCATAAAATTATGATAAGGAGTATCAATTTTTAAAAGAAAAGACTGCTAAAAATGAACATAAACAAGTAAAAATATATTTTAGCCTAAATAAACAAGGACTATTGCTGCATAAAAACATGTTGTACATACCAAATATAGCAGAATTCAAACTTACAGTCATGAATGAGTTACATAAAATCCCATATTCATGAAGTCCAGATGCCTCTAGATGATCACCATGATTCGAAAATATTTCTTTTGGCCAAATATGAAGAAGGAAGTGGTAGATTACTTAGCTCGCTGCATAGAATGCCAGCAAGTTAAGGAAAAACATCAACATCCAGTAGGACTGTTGCAACCACTACCCATTCCAGAATGGAAGTGAGAAACAATTAGTATGGATTTTATAACAAGCCTACCAAAGAATTTCAGACAACATGATTCAATCATGGTCTTAGTTGATAAATTAAGTAAGGATGCTAATTTAATTCTTGTTAAATGTACCTATAAAGTTGTTAACATTGTAGATATTTTTATAAAAGATATGTTTAGGTTACATGGTGTACCAAAAGTAATAGTATCAGATAGAGTAGCAAAATTTATAGGTAACTTCTTGAAATATTTGTTTAAAGAGTTAGGTACATAGTTGAATTTCAGTACTGCATATCATCTGCAAATAGATGGGTAGACTAAAAGAGAAAACCAAGTCTTACAGTACATGCTAAGGATGTATGCCATGGACAAACCAGGTAAGTAGGAAGACTACCTACACTTAGTGGATTTTACTTACAATAATAATTTTCAAGTTTCTACAGGTATGAGTCCCTTCGAGATTTTATATGGACACAAATGTAATACTCCAATTTAATGGAGTAGTCCAGTTGATAGGTTAATGTTAGGACCTGATTTATTAAAATACATGGAACTAACTGTGAAACAAGTACAACAAAACTTAAATGTTTCCCAAGACATGAAGAAAAGTTATGCTGACCTAAAAAGAATTCCAAGAGAGTTCTAGGTGGGTGGATTTGTACATAAAGGTAAATCCAAAGAAAATTTCCTTAAGATTGGGCAAGTTCTCAAAGTTGGCACCCAGGTATTGTGGGCCATTTGAAATTTTGGCTAAAGTAGGGCCGGATGCGTACCAGTTAGCCCTAGCACCCACTATTAAAGCGCATAATGTGTTTCACATTTCTATTTTGAAAAGATATATTCATGATATTTTTCATGTGATCAACTGGAATGTGATATAGGTGGAACCCAAAGGAGAGTTCTAGGTGGGACCAAAGTGCATTCTTGAAAGGAGAAAACTTTTACTTTGTAACCGTACCATCGGACAAGTCAAGATGCAATGGAAGCACCTTATCCATTTTAATTCAGTTATGTTTTGATTATAAATGTTAAATGACAATTATGGAAGTTCTTAAATCATATATCCACACCTAAGTTAGGATTTCTTTTACTGGTTTATATGTTGAAAGTCGAATTCTGTACTTAATAGATATATTAGCAATTTATATATAATTCCTTCATATGTGACATATTTAGTTTTAATAGATTACTATATTCTTTTCTTTCTTATTATTTTCCTAGCTTGTAAGTTAAATTGATAGTATGTAGAGTAACCATATCTGTTAATAGTTGTTAGTGTAAATATAAATATGTCATGTTTTGGACAGAGTAAGGCATAGTTTATATTTTCAATTAGAATTATACAAGTATACAGTAAAAAATATAATCTAAGTCTTTACATATCTATAATCGTATTTATATATAACCATAGAATTTAAATAATATAGAGAACAAATATTCTGCAAATAAATCCATATGCTTAAACTCATACAAAATGAACACAATTTAATATATAAATAATCCTTTACAGATCCACATAAACAATCATAATCAGATCTAAGATCCAGGTAAACAATCATAACTCGAATAATGAATCCTATATACAAGCATGCCATTATATGAGGGCTTCCAAGCCTTCAATAATAATATCATGTGTAATTACAATTTCTACCTAGGTTGCAAGACTCCACAAGTCACCCAAGTAAACAAGTTATTTAAGTATGGTCGTAAGCCCATGGTCATCACTGTCATTATAAAAAAACCAAACATAATGTACAATAGAGATTTTAGAACCTTGTAAACTATGATAAAACCCTCTCACATCATCATTGAAATCTTTAACAATATCTTTACTACTTATAGAGTAAGTTTTTAAAAACTTAAAACATTATCAACAAATCAAAGAACGACCGTAACAACATCAAGTATGGCAGCCTAAGAAACATATTTTATACATGGATACATTTCGCAGTAAAAGACCGTAAGGGTTGTTCCTTTTAATATTAAGTCATTTCAAATAGAACCAGTATAACTACAACAAAAACTCATAACAAAAATTGCACAGACCCTAGGTTTGGGTCATTTTCTTTTCAATCAAATTGTATATGTTGAAGTGGATGTAAGACCATCCGGGATGGCTTCCACCTTTAGTTGATTAAACCATTGTTAAAAACTATAAGATAATGGGAGTGAGTCCATATAAGATGGCACCCAAATCTCGTTGAAAAGTTTAAAACCAATTACAATAAATCCAATAACCTTGCCGAGGCAGAATGGATGTTAAGCCTCTGCAACGTAAGTTTAAACCCTAAGGGTTTTTAATTACAACACTTTTAAACAAAATGGAGCTTATCTTAAGAATTAGTGTGACTTCCTCCCACAAACCATAAGTTTGTACCCAGGGTTACCTGTAATAAACATCTATGACAGTCAATGAATGCAGACTGATTCGATAGTAAAAGGAATAATAAACGAAAGTTTTTAATATTAGTTACCCGTGCGTTGAAAAAAATGGGCCTGGGAAAAGGTAACCTTGTCTCCTTCCTCTCCAACGCCCTCCACCTACAAATTTTGAGTTGTAGTCAGAACAAATTGGAAAAACTAGGTAGGAAAACTTAAAATAAATCCTAAACCTTTCTCAAAATTACCTTGGGAAACTTGCAGAGGAGGCCAGGGGTCATTGCCTTTGTGGGTTACCCTTATCCCTCCTCTTCCTGTACTTTCCACAATATAGTCAGCTAGGGCTCAAACATTATAATAAAAATCAAACCTCAAGTGTTGTTAATCCAGATGAAGGGTTACCTCGTAAAAAGGAAGCGAATTTTTGAAAAGGATGACCAATATCATGAAAGTGAAGTAACGAGTTGCAGAAGAATTTGGGGTCCATGATAAAGGACACGTGTACCTTGGAAAGGAACCATTTCATCATAGCCAAACACAAGAAGTGGTTACACCAGTAAGAATTGCACCATGAAAAGAGCAGATCTCAGGTCTCTCTTCCCCCATAGGCCAAACAAACTAAATGAAGGGTTTGGACAAGTTATCCAACAAATTAAAACTATTCCTAAAACCTAGTAGAAAAGTTTGAAATATGGATGGCTAAGATGAAGTCTTGAATCCAACATGGAAGCATGGGGGCATTGCTGACGGATCAATATTATAACACGTTCGTTCATATTGGGGGTTGAAAAACTAAAAAAATTCAAAACAATACATTGAGGTTATATTAAGGGTAGAGGGGCTTACATTATAGATTATATAAATACCCCAATATTTTGGGGGATTTTTTATTGCAAAACCATTCATATGCACATGGTTTTCATGGAGGGAGCATATGGTTTTCATGGGTTTTCTACAGTGTTGGAGGAGAATGTTTTCCAGGGGTGGGGATCTTGCATGGGTTCGCTATGTTACGGGTGAGCATAGCTCTTCAATTGGCACTGTGGCTTGAGGTTTCACTGTGGGTTCGTTCACTATGGTATGGTTTTCCTGTCGGTGTAGTGATGGGTGTTTTTTAGGGTGGGATGCTTCATGAGGTGCCAAGGTCGAGGAGTTCAATATATATATTCAAGTATTCTTTTGGCTAACTAAACTGAGCTATCCCAGATTGAGAAATACCTAAAATCAAAGGGTTTTTCATTATTTTTTTAAGAAATGTTGTGTGAATCGAGAGGCTGGTTGGGTAGACATATGCCTAAGCACGTTATCTCAATGTAATCTTGCAGATAACCATGTTAGTAGTTGAAGAGGATAGATATTATTTTCAGGTGTTGTAGCAATGTATGTTTTAATTATGTATGTTCAAGATTCTGCACTGGAGTTTGTAGATGCTGTAATAATCTGATTTCTCAAGCTTCATTTCAGGTGCGGAAATATAAGTGTTTTATTGATTATGTTTTAAGATTTTGTACCGGAATTCATATAGGTTGTAATGATTTGGTTAGGTGATGTGTGATAGTTTATAGATTATTCGTTTATAAGTTTAGGTATTGATATTGGTACACTGAATTTCAACTTTGTCAATTTGCTTGTTTGAATCTAACATTTATTATTATTATTATTATTATTGTACACTTTATTTGTGCTTTGTTTATTTCATTGATGGAAAACAAAAAAATTGATCTCAAACTCAAATCTTTGGCGAGCGGACTTTTGAATCGCAAGTACCTTTTTTAGGAAAGTGTCACCATTATTAAAATTTTTGAGAAGATTGATAGAGTACTAGAGATATATTTAGAAGATTTTAAAGGTAGAGTATTGAAAAAGGTCTCGAGGGAGGTTGAATTTCGGAACATTCAATTTGCATATCCATCGAGACCAAATAACATAATATTTCACAATTTTTGTATCACTATTCTTGCACGTGAAATCATGGATTGACTGGGTGACAGTGGATCTAGAAAAATCGATAGCCATTTCATTATTAGAACAATTCTACGATCCACTTAAAGGAGAGGTTTTTCTTGATGGAGAGGATATAAAATATCTGCAACTGAAATGGCTACGTAACCAAATCAGGGTAGATAGTCAAGAGCCTACTTGGTTCGTCGATTCCATTTGTGAGAAGTTTTTCTTTGGAAAGGGTGATGCAACTATGGATGAAATCATTAGTGTTGAAAAATATTTTGATTCCCTATACTTCATTAGCCGAATTTTAGATGGTTATGCCATACAAGTTCTCTTTCACATTTTTTTGTCACTAATTAACATTTATGTCCCGATCAATCAAAATGCAGGTAGGAGAAGGTGGTGTGTAGATGTCTGGAGGACAAAAGAAGAGAATAGTTATAGCTAGAGTGATGTCGAAAACTGATTTCATTCTACTTTTAGGTTGTAATGCACTTGAAATTAATAAATTATTATTAATTTCTACTGAAAAATACTTTATATTTTATTTTTGACAGAAAGTCAAAAATAAAACATTTGTAATGAATTATTATTTATGAATAAAAGATACTGGGGGGGGGGGGACTGGAAATAGATGTTGAGTAGTGTTTTCCGACCCACAAGAGTAAAATATGAGTGGCTGAAGCTATTGAGTGAGAACTCAAGATGTAGGGGGCATCATCCCCAAAAATTAGGTCATAACTCCTAGTTGAGTGCTAAAGAGAGGGAGGCTCATAAATTACCGAGTCATAGGAAAATAATATATAATAGTATGTCCAAAAGAAAGAAGGAGGATAACATTGCACGTGGATTAAATTTGAGCATGCAAAAGATGTAACATTGAAGGATTTTGCTCTTATGGTTCGACGAAAATTCTTAGGGGTTCTGGAGCAAGTAACTTGGCTGCTATATGAGATTGGTTCGGGGGGTGACTTTTCCACTTTTGTTTTCCGAGCAATGGTGCCAGTTTCTTATTCTATGTTCTAAATTTACAATAGATGGTTTCAATTCTAGATCTAGAATTGTTAATGTAGTGCCTAGTATTTGTGATTAGTCTAGGATGTTTATTCATTTTGATTCAATTATGTTTTGACTATAAATGTTAAATGGAAATTAGGTAAATTCTTAGATCAGACATCCACACCTAAGTTATGATTTCTTTTACTGGTTTATATGCTGAAAGTCAAATTATGTACTTAATAGATATATTAGCAATTTATATATAATTCCTTCCTATGTGACAAATTTAGTTTTAATAGATTACTATACTCTTTTCTTTCTTATTATTTTCCTAGCCTGTAAGTTAAACTGTTGGTATGTAGACGAACTAGATCTGCTAATAGTTGCTATTATAGAACTAAATATCTCATGTTTTGGATAGAGTAAGGCATAGTTTATATTTTTCAGTTGGAATTATACAAGTATATAGTCGAAAATATAATCTAAGTCTTTACATATCTAGAATCGTGTATATATATATATATATATATATATATATATATATATATATATAACCATAGAATTTAAATAATATACAGAACAAATCTTCTGCAAATAAATCCATATGCTTAAACTCCTACAGAATGAACACAATTTAATATATAAATAATCCTTTACAGATCCATGTAAACAATTATAATCAGATCGAAGATCTAGGTAAACAGTCATAACCAGAATAACAAATCCTATATACAAGCATGCCATTCTATGAGGGTTTCCAAACCTTAAATAGTACGATAATGCGTAATTACAAATCAAATCCAAACCAAAACCATAGACTTACACACTAGTTGTTGCAACAATGATTCCATATAAAAAATAATTACAAAGGTAAACTTTCTCCTTCCAATAATTGACATTAAGCCCATCGATGATGGCAGCTGAGCTTTAATAAAAGACTATAGACATCCCACTAATAAATCCAAATCAATTCTACAACACATCAAACAATTTCTTTTATTAGGCTACCTAGGTCAAAAGACTCCACAAATCACCCAAGTAAACAAGTTATTTAAGTATGGTCGTAAGCCCATGGTCATGACTACCATTATAAATAAACCAAACATAATGTACACTTGAGATTTTAGAACCTTGTAAACTATGATAAAAACCTCTCACATGCTCATCGAAATCTTTAACAATATATTTACTATTTATAGAGTAAGGTTTTAAAAACTTAAAACCTTATCAACAAATCAAAGAACGATTGTAAGAATATCAAGGATGGCATCCTAAGAAATATATTTAATACACACATACATTTAGCATTAAAATACCCTAAGGGTCGTTCCTTATAACATTAGGTCAATTAAAACAGAACCAACATAACTGCAACAAAAACTCATAACAGAAATCGCACAGATCCTAGGGTTGGGTCTTTTTATTTCAATAAAATCATATACGCTAAAGTGGTTTTAAGACCATCGAGGATGGATTCCACCTTTAGTTTATTAAAACACTGTTAAAAAATGTAAGAGTATGGGAGTGATTCCATCCAATATGGCACCCACATATCATTGAAAAGTTTAAAATCAATTACAGTAAATCCAAGAACATTGTCGAGAAAGAATGGATGCTAAGCCTCTGCAAGGTAATTTTAAATGCTAAGGGTTTTTAATTACAACACTTTTAAACAAAAGTGAACTTATCTTAATAATTGGTGTGGATTCCTCCCACGAGCCTTATGTTTGTACCCAGGGTTACCCGCAACAAACATCTACGCCAGTTAATGAATGCAAATTGATTCCATAGTAAAAATAAAAATAAACAAAAGGTTTTAAGATTATTTACGTATGCGTTGAAAAATGTAGACCTGGGAGGAGGTGACCCTGTCCCCTTCCTCTCCAGATCCCTCCACCTGCAAGTTTTGAGTTGTAGTCAGAACAAATTGGAAAAATCAAGTAGGAAAACTTAAAAGAAATCTTAAACTTTTCTCAAACTTACCTTGGGAAACTTACAGAGGAGGCCAGGGGTTGGTTCCTCCTGGGGTTACCCTTATCCCTCCTCTGTCTACACTTCCCATAATATAGTCAGCTGGGGCTCAAACATTATAATAAAAATCAAATTTTAGCTGTTGTTAATCCAGATGAAGGGTTATGTGGTAAAACGACAGCGAATTTTTGAAAAGGATGATCAAGCTCGTGCAGGCGAAGTAATGAGTTGCAAATGACTTTTGGGGTGATGATTAAGCACGTGAGTACCTTGGAAGGGAACCATTTCGTAGTCAAACACAAGTAGTGGTTACACCAATAAGAAGAACAAAGAAGAGCTCGAATCTCTCTTCCCCTGCAGGACAAACAAACTAAATGAAGGGTTAGTACAAGTTCTCCAACACATTAAAACTCTACCTAAACCCTAGCCACAAAGTTTGACATATGGACGACTGAGATTAAGTCTCGAATCCCACGTGGAAGGCTTGGTTGTGTTGTCAACTCGCAGTGAGGACACCCCTTTATTACCAAGGTCAACTAAGGACAAAAAATAACCCTTACCCAGAACCATCATTGGAGTATAATTATTACAGTCACGTATCAACATCAATTTGAACCATGTGTCAAACCAAACAAGCAACCATATAATACATTGTAAAACCATGGCATAGAATTGTCATCACACTTCATCATAAAATTCCAAGCGAAACATTGTTTTTAAAACTATAACCATTGTTTTATTTTCTTGAACAAAGGTTACATTATGGTAGGAACCATATGGGTTTTAGACCCCAAACCATCGTGCTTAGGATGGAGGTTCATAACCTTGGGCTATGGAAAGGCCTATGTCCTTTAAAACCCAAACGTAATACTCTTATTACATAATGGATGGGATCAAGACTATGGATAGTGTTCCAAGCCTTAGGGAAATTAATGCTCTTGTAAAAAACCATTAATTTAGAAGTAAGAAAATATGAAAACATCACCTTCGAGTGTGGCTCATTTTTTCGAAAGGAGTTTTCCTTTTTCCTCAACTGACGGAAATTGACATACTAGACGAGATAAAGATATTAATAACTTGCATAAGTTAGAACATGAGTAATCTACTAGTAAATTACGGTAGCATGAATGCATGCAATTTCTTTTTTTTTACAATTTTTGAGGTGTATTACACAATGGTATTAGAGCATGGTTACAACAATAGGCCTGAACCAACTCAACACTTAAACTGATAAAGAAACCAGAAAAACTAATTTAATTTATTTTTTGGTTTAATTCTCTTATAAAACAAAAGATAAGGATAACTAAATTCTTGCAGGAAAAATATGGCAGATGCAGGGATGTCTGCAGAGGAAGGAATTCACTCGAAAAATCCTTTAAATAATGAAGAGGGTAATTTAAGAGATGGGGAGATCTGGTTGAACCTGAACGAAAGTCAAGATAATAAATACGAACTACAAAGAACTGTAAAAGAACTTAGATCAGAGCTAAGAAGAGTTAAAGAGGATAATGAACACATCCTAAAAGCTCAAGAGGAATTAAATACTATTTTATTGGCTAAAATACATAATGACGAAAAAGAAAATAATAAGGGATATGAACATGACCAACCAAAAACTGCACCTTACAAATGTAAGGGAAGGAAACTATAATTTCTAGTCATAAACCTAAAACTTCCAGTGAAGAATCACTCAAAAATCACTCACGAAAACAACAAGATTCAAGTGAAAGTAGTGATGATAACAAAAAGAAAAATAAGTACATGCCATATGAGGAAATCTATAGGGAGTATAAAAATATTAAACCACCAACGTTTAATGGAGAAATTGAAAAAGGAGAAGAAGCACAAGCCTGGTTGTCAAGAATGAAGAAGTATTTCGAAATATACAATTATTCTAATGAACTAAAGGCTAAAATGGCCATCTATAATCTGCTTGGAAAAGAAGATATATGGTGGCAAGATATAGATAAAGTCAAGCGAATAAAGGAAATATATATAGCTTGGAAAACTTTTAAAAATAATTTTAAAAGAAAATACTTGTCGAAACAGCACTATGAATAGAAGGCCAAAGAATTTTATGAGTTAAGACTAGGAGCTATGACTAGGAAAGAGCTTTGTAGTAAATTTATGAGCCTACTTCATTGCGTACCTTACATAATTGATGAAAAAAATAAGATACAACGTTTTCTTAGTTGTTTTCCTATCACATTCAAAGAATAGATTGAGTAATACAATCCGAAGATGCTAGATGAAGCGATGAGAAAGGCAAATTTCTGTTACAACCAAAACAAAAATAAAACAGAAAGTGTACCAACTTGGAAGAATAGAAGGAAAAATAACTTTTATCCAAGAAAGAAATAAAACAAATTCCACAAAAAATAGGGAATAATTATAAAGGGTATTAGGGTAATAACTATAAGAACTTTAAACCACAAAATTCTGTAGTAAAAGAAAGGGAACCTCCTACTTCTTTTAACAAGAGTAATGAACAAAGAGAACCCTTAAAATGTTGGGAATGTGGCGAGTCACATTACTTTAAATATTGTCTAGTAAGAAAGAAAAAATTTAATGTTCACTCTATTCAAGAAGCAGTAACAGTTGGAGACATGGCAAGGAGCATACCTAGAATTTGCATTCCTTTAGAAAACCAGCAAGCATACCATCAAACTTCCATGGTCGAGATTGAAGGTACAATAAAAGGTCAACCTATTTCTATTTTGATTGATCCAGGTGCAAGTCTGATCTATATATCACCTAGAATAGTTGAATTATGTAATTTAGTACCAGAAAAGTTTGATATGTCATGGCTGGTATAGTTAGCATCAGGTACTAAACATAAAGTTAATAGTTTTGTCAAGAACTATGAATTGTTAATGAATGATTTCATCACACATGTTGATTTGAACATTCTTCCTTTAGGATCCTATAATATGTTAATAGGAATCAATTGTCTAGAAAAAAACAAAGTAATGTTAAACTATTTTGACAAAACCTTTACATGTACAAACGATACTGGAAACACTTTAAAAGTAAAAATAATTCCTACAAAAGTTACAATCAGAAAGATATTTTCTCTACAAATGAAAAGATCCATAAGAAAATGATGTGAAGTGTTTGATGTTTATATAACCTGATACCCAGAACAGTACCAACGTCGAAGTATCCTTAATGAATATACATAATAGAGCTTACAGAGCTCAAATCTCAATTACAAAATTGTATTGATGAAAGGCATATTCGACCTAGTTTTTCCCCTTGGGGAGAACTGGTCCTATTTGTAAAGAATAAAGAAATAACTTTAAGGTTTTGCATCAACTACCGACAACTAAATAAAATGACAATTAAAAATCGATACCCACTACCCCGGATATATGATCTATTCGATCAATTCCATGGGGAAACTATATTTTTTCAAGGATAGACTTAAGATTTGGTTATCATCAAATCTAAATCAAAGATGACGACATATTTCAAATTGCATTTAGGACACATTATGGTCACTACAAGTTTGTCATAATGAATTTTGGGTTGACAAACAAACGTGTTGCATTCATGTGCTTAATGAATAGCATATTAAGTAACTATTTATATAAGTTTGTAGTTTTCTTATAGATGACATACTAATCTATTCAAAGAACGAGCAAGAATATTTAAAGATAATTCTGCACGTACTAAGAAAACAATAGTTGTATGCTAAGTTCTGTAAATGTGATTTCTTTAAGGATAGGATTCAATACCTCAGACCCGTAGTGTCCAAGGATGGAATCTCTGTTGACCCCGAAAAAATAAAATCCATCATGGAATGGATAGTGCCTAAAAATTTCACTGACATAAGATCATTTATGGGGACTATCGGATACTACAAGAAGTTCATTGAAGGATTTTATAAGATTTCCTACCCTATCACTTCATTGCAGAAAAAAGGTAAGAAGTTTGAATGGGATGAAAAGTGTACGGAAAGATTTAATAAATTAAAACTTTTATTAACTATTGCACCTATCTTAAAGATTAAGGATCCTTTCAAGGACTTCATCATATGTATTGACACTTGCAAAGAAGGATTAGGTGGGGTTTTAATACAAGAAAATTACGTTGTAGCTTATAAATCTAGAAAACTAAAGGAACATAAAAAATGTTATGCTATGAACGATTTGGATCTCGCTGCCATAATTCACGCATTAAGCATTTGACGACATTACCTAATTGGAAGGAAATTTCTACTTATGTCAGATAACATAAGTCTAAAATATCTATTTGATCAAACAAATGTGAATGTTAGACATGAAAGATGGTTGTATTTCTTAAGTGAGTATGATTTTGAAATCAAACATATAAAAGGAAAGGAAAACAAAGTTATAGACACTTTGAGTCATCATGCAAATTTATTATTTGCAAGCAACATCTATGAATCTGATATGGGAAATCAGATCCTAAGTGCATAAAATTATGATAAGGAGTATCAATTTTTAAAAGAAAAGACTGCTAAAAATGAACATAAACAAGTAAAAATATATTTTAGCCTAAATAAACAAGGACTGTTGCTGCATAAAAACATGTTGTACATACCAAATACATCAGAATTCAAACTTACAGTCATGCATGAGTTACATAAAATCCCATATTCAAGAAGTCCAGATGCCTCTAGGTGATCACCATGATTCGAAAAGATTTCTTTTGGCCAAATATGAAGAAGAAAGTGGTATATTACTTAGCTCGCTGCATAGAATGTCAGCAAGTTAAGGCAAAACATCAACATCCAGTAGGACTATTGCAGCCACTACCCATTCCAGAATGGAAGTGAGAAACAATTAGTATGGATTTTATAACAAGCCTACCAAATAATTTCAGACAACATGATTCAATCATGGTCTTAGTTGATAAATTAAGTAAGGATGCTCATTTAATTCTTGTTAAATGTACCTATAAAGTTGTTAACATTGTAGATATTTTTATAAAAGATATGTTTAGGTTACATGGTGTACCAAAAGTAATAGTATCAGATAGAGTAGCAAAATTTATAGGTAACTTCTTGAAATATTTGTTTAAAGTGTTAGGTACATAATTGAATTTCAATACTGCATATCATCTGCAAATAGATGTACAGACTAAAACAGAAAACCAAGTCTTAGAGTACATGCTAAGGATGTATGCCATGGACAAACCAGGTAAGTGGGAAGACTACCTACACTTAGTGGAATTTACTTACAATAATAATTTTCAAGTTTCTACAGGTATGAGTCCCTTCGAAATTTTATATGGACACAAATGTAATACTCCAATTTAATGGAGTAGTCCAGTTGATAGGTTAATGTTAGGACCTGATTTATTAAAATACATGGAACTAACTGTGAAACAAGTACAACAAAACTTAAATGTTTCCCAAGACATGAAGAAAAGTTATGCTGACCTAAAAAGAATTCCAAGAGAGTTCTAGGTGGGTGGATTTGTACATAAAGGTAAATCCCAAGAAAATTTCCTTAAGATTGGGCAATTTCTCAAAGTTGGCACCCAGGTATTGTGGGCCATTTGAAATTTTGGCTAAAGTAGGGTCGGATGCGTACCAGTTAGCCCTAGCACCCACTATTAAAGTGCATAATGTGTTTCACATTTCTATTTTGAAAAGATATATTCATGATATTTTTCATGTGATCAACTGGAATGTGATCTAGGTGGAACCCAAAGGAGAGTTCTAGGTGGGACCAAAGTGCATTCTCGAAAGGAGAAAACTTTTACTTCGTAACCGTACCATCGGACAAGTCAAGATGCAATGGAAGCACCTTATCCATTTTAATTCAGTTATGTTTTGATTATAAATGTTAAATGACAATTATGGAAGTTCTTAAATCATATATCCACACCTAAGTTAGGATTTCTTTTACTGGTTTATATGTTGAAAGTCGAATTCTGTACTTAATAGATATATTAGCAATTTATATATAATTCCTTCATATGTGACATATTTAGTTTTAATTAATTACTATATTCTTTTCTTTCTTATTATTTTCCTAGCCTGGAAGTTAAATTGATAGTATGTAGAGTAACCATATATGTTAATAGTTATTAGTATAAATATAAATATCTCATGTTTTGGACAGAGTAAGGCATAGTTTATATTTTCAATTAGAATTATACAAGTATACAATCAAAAATATAATCTAAGTCTTTACATATCTAGAATCGTATTTATATATCACCATAGAATTTAAATAATATAGAGAACAAATATTCTGCAAATAAATCCATATGCTTAAAATCATACAAAATGAACACAATTTAATATATAAATAATCCTTTACAGATCCACATAAACATTCATAATCATATTGAAGATCCAGGTAAACAATGATAACCTGAATAACGAATCCTATATACAAGCATGCCATTATATGAGGGCTTCCAAGCCTTCAATAATAATATCATGTGTAGTTACAAATCAATTCCAAACCAAAATCGTAGGCTTACACACTAGTTGTTGCAAGTATGATTCCATATCAAAACTAATTACAAAGGTAAACTTTCTCCTTCCAATAACCGACATTAATCTAATCGATGATGGCAACCAAGCTTTAATAAAATACTGTAGACATCCCACTAATAAATCCAAATGAATTCTACAACACATCAAACAAATTATTTTATTTCTACCTAGGTTGCAAGACTCCACAAGTCACCCAAGTAAACAAGTTATTTAAGTATGGTCATAAGCCCATGGTCATGACTACCATTATAAAAAAACCAAACATAATGTACAATAGAGATTTTAGAACCTTGTAAACTATGATAAAACCCTCTCACATTATCATTGAAATCTTTAACAATATCTTTACTACTTATAGAGTAAGTTTTTAAAAACTTAAAACATTATCAACAAATCAAAGAACGACCGTAACAACATCAAGTATCGCAGCCTAAGAAACATATTTTATACATGGATACATTTCGCAGTAAAAGACCCTAAGGGTTGTTCCTTATAACATTAAGTCATTTCAAATAGAACCAGTATAACTACAACAAAAACTCATAACAAAAAACGCATAGACCATAGGTTTGGGTCATTTTCTTTTCAATCAAATCGTATATGCTGAAGTGGATGTAAGACCATCCGGGATGGCTTCCACCTTTAGTTTATTAAACCATTGTTAAAAACTATAAGATAATGGGAGTGAGTCCATATGAGATGGCACCCAAATCTCGTTGAAAAGTTTAAAACCAATTACAATAAATCCAATAACCTTGCCGAGGCAGAATGGATGTTAAGCCTCTGCAACGTAAGTTTAAACCCTAAGGGTTTTTAATTACAACACTTTTAAACAAAATGGAACTTATCTTAAGAATTAGTGTGACTTCCTCCCACAAACCATAAGTTTGTACCGAGGGTTACCTGTAATAAACATCTATGACAGTCGATGAATGCAGACTGATTCCATAGTAAAAGGAATAATAAACGAAAGGTTTTAATATTAGTTACCAGTGCGTTGAAAAAAATGGGCCTGGGAAAAGGTAACCTTGTCTCCTTCCTCTCCAACTCCCTCTACCTACAAGTTTTGAGTTTTAGTCAGAACAAATTGGAAAAACTAGGTAGGGAAACTTAAAATAAATCCTAAACCTTTCTCAAAATTACCTTGGGAAACTTGCAGAGGAGGCTAGGGGTCAATGCCTTTGTGGGTTACCCTTATCCCTCCTCTTACTGCACTTTCCACAATATAGTCAGCTAGGGCTCAAACATTATAATAAAAATCGAACCTCAAGTGTTGTTAATCCAGATGAAGGTTTACCTCGTAAAAAGGAAGCGAATTTTTGAAAAGGATGACCAATATCATGAAAGTGAAGTAACGAGTTGCAGAAGAATTTGGGGTCCATGATAAAGGACATGTGTACCTTGGCAGGGAACCATTTCATCATATCCAAACACAAGCAGTGGTTACACCAGTAAGAATTGAACCATGAAAAGAGCAGATCTCAGGTCTCTCTTCCCCCATAGGCCAAACAAACTAAATGAAGGGTTTGGACAAGTTATCCAACAAATTAAAACTATTCCTAAAACCTAGCAGCAAAGTTTGAAATATGGATGGCTAAGATGAAGTCTCGAATCCAACATGGAAGCATGGGGGAATTGCTGACGGATCAATATTATAACACGTTCGTTCATATTGGGGGTTGAAAAACTAAAAAAATTCAAAACAATACATTGAGGTTATATTAAGGGTAGAGGGGCTTACATTATAGATTATATAAATACCCCAATATGTTGGGGGATTTTTTATTGCAAAACCATTCATATGCACATGGTTTTCATGGAGGGAGCATATGGTTTTCGTGGGTTTTCTACAGTGTTGGAGGAGAATGTTTTCCAGGGGTGGGGCTCTTGCATGGGTTCGCTATGTTACGGGTGAGCAGAGCTCTTCAATTGGAACTGTGGCTTGAGGTTTCACTGTGGGTTTGTTCACTATGGTATGGTTTTCCTGTCGGTGTAGTGATGGGTGTTTTCTAGGGTGGGATGCTTCATGAGGTGCCAAGGTCGAGGAGTTCAATATATATATTCGAGTATTCTTTTGGCTGACTAAACTGAGCTATCCCATATTGAGAAATACCTAAAATCAAAGGGTTTTTCATTATTTTTTTAAGAAATGTTGTGTGAATCAAGAGGCTGGTTGGGTAGACATATGCCTAAGCACGTTATCTCAATGTAATCTTGCAGATAACCATGTTAGTAGTTGAAGAGGATAGAGATTATTTTCAGGTGTTGTAGCAATGTATGTTTTAATTATGTCTGTTCAAGATTCTGCACTGGAGTTCGTAGATGCTGTAATAATCTGATTTCTCAAGCTTCATTTCAGGTGCGGAAATATAAGTGTTTTATTGATTATGTTTTAAGATTTTGTACCGGAATTCATATAGGTTGTAATGATTTGGTTAGGTGATGTGTGATAGTTTATAGATTATTCGTTTATAAGTTTAGGTATTGATATTGGTACACTGAATTTCAACTTCGTCAATTTGCTTGTTTGAATCTAACATAAATTGGATTAGGGGTAATTTTCCAGTGGTGGGTTTGAATCTAAAACTGGAAGATACAGAGTATAAATGGTTATTTAGATGCTATGCACTCCACCACACAATCTTAATGTTCTGTTGGTTTTACCTTTTTCTATAATATTTGAGATGAGAGTCAAAGAGTTCGTTAGGGTTTGCACCCTGATGTGAAGAAATTAGGGTTAATGCTATTATATTTAGATGGAAGTTGATAATTCCTATAGGGCTAGAGAGACTATTTTTGTTAATATCAATTTTATTTGTTGGCTCGTAGTGTTCTTGTATGACCATGTTGACCTTGGTGCGTTTTTTGTTTTTGTAGTAGATGCTCCTGTTACTCATTTTACCGAGATCTAAATGCTAGACCTAGTTCAGTGTTGTTGTTACTGTTTACCAAGGATTAACCTTTATAGATTCATTTTAGCAGTTGTAATAGGATATTCTAAATTTGACGGAATGGGATCACTTAACTTTGGTGGAATATAATCTCTCTACTGTTTCAGGTTACATCCGGAATGAGAGAGGACATGCTCCATTGGTTGAGTTTTGCTAACAAAAACAATGTTCTTTATTTGAGAAGGTTTGCATATTTTTGATACAGTTTAGTTGTTTAATACATGTTCCAAAATTGGGGTAAGTTGAGGCTATCCTCTCCACTTAGTAAGAAGAGAAGCGTAGGTTAACTTAACAACTGATTGCATTGAAAATGGATTTGTAGAATGCTAATCCAATTTAGTATCTGGGAGGATGAAGTTAAAAGTACAATGACCAATAGTTCGCATAGCAGTAATATCGCATTAGTTGCTTTTTTATAGTAGGGCCATATGCATTTTGTTTGGAAAAATGTTGCAAGATACATTTCTGAGGAAAATTTGAGTAGTAGGTATGAGAGTTGTACTAGAGACATTGCATTGGTCCTCATGTAATAACATGATGATTTCTTCTTTGATGTATTTGTTTTCAGAGATAGAAATATTTATATTGCATATTCTATACTAAGGTTTTTGTTCTTGGGTTTTGCTTAGATTCAAAGTTTTGTGGATTTTGTAGAATTATTCAATGGCATTTTTGAAAAATAAATACACTACAGTTAATCTGACTCACGAATGATGAGAACTGTATACTTCATTTCCTGAGGAAAAAATTATGATATCACTTGACCGTAAACCATTTTCAATAGGTCTTTAAGGGCCAATATGTAAACAAATCTTATAACTAAGCATCTTTAAAAAGACCAAGAAATTAATTCCTTCATGGCAACAACCATCGTTGGTTAAATTAATTTTTGTTTAGGATCATGACCACCGGTGGTGAATGTGGATATTTGGCTAGCGCTGGGGCATGGATTTATGCTTAGGTAAAATGTCATTGATGCTAATTAGTTCACTCGGCACAAAGTGAAACTTAAATAGGAATTGGAAGTTCTTACAACTTTGAGTAGTCATTGGTGTTTTATTTTTCTAAATGCAATATAAGTACTAATTCAAGAAAGACCTTATATTTGTGCTTGTTGAAAAAAAAGTCGAATATTGTTGTGTTCATGGTTGATTGTTTTCCTTCTGTGGTTTGTTGTGTTCGTATTTCATGTCTCTGTCTGGTTCTTGTTACTTTGCAATGCTAACCAACTGTCTCATTTGTCTAGGCCTGAATCATAGATTCTGGAGGAATGAAGCCAATGAATTCCACAAGAGTTTGTGTGCTGCTTAACCATACAATAACCTCATAATAGGAGGATAACCTCGTAATATGATGGATAGCCTCATATTTTGAAAATGAAATGTCAACATGTATTTTATCACGTTTGGTTTTGTTACCTCGTGATGGAATCTAGGGATGAATTTCTGGGGTCTCCTTGAGGTTTCTGTTATAGCTAGCACATGTCATGTAATTAGAGGGAAAGGATAGAAAATGCAGAAAAAATACAGTAGCTTTAAGGAACCACATGCACAACAACAAATTTCAATTTCTTTGATTACTTAATTGCTTCTCAGAAAATCTGCTTACAATCCTAAGTTTGTCAGTGCTTTGAAAACCTCCACATGCAAGAAAATCACATAGAAACAATGAAGAAAAGACAAGGCTAGAATTATCTTCATGATTTTTTTTTCTGTGTTTAATGAAATATTGGGTCGTTAGGGTTTAACATCTTTTTCTCATTTAATATGATAGTGGGTTCCACTGGGATCTGTCCAAAAAAAGTTGAAAACAAATAAACACGAGAAATGTTGTTATACACCGGGAAATCGATGGAGTGTTTCTTCCATCTGTTTCTGGAGATATTTTTGATAAAGAAATGTTAAGATAGGAAATAATGATTATAACTGATCTGCACTTCTCTATGCTCTTAGAATTCCAGATAATAATTGATTGCAATCCTTTACGAATTTGTAAATAGCAAAAGAAATCCATATTGAGCTAATGAAAATTTGAAGAGAAGTATTCATATGACACTTAACCTAATTGATGTATAGTGTAGTGGGTTTGAGTTTTAGCCATTAGATCAAGTTCGTCTATGTATGGTAGCACTAGAAAGAGTCTGATATGTAAAAATGAAACATAAAAAACTAGCAATCTAGGTCTAGAAGCACATATGTTTACATTGAGACAAAAGTAATTGATAAACAAGGGGAAAAAAGACTAGTGAAGGGATCAATTATTGTTAAATATGAATGTGCTTCTCATTTGCATAATTTATTGTGGTTTAATCGATATAGTTCATGAACAGTGCAGTCAATTACTATAAGTGTCTTGACTTGAGATCAATTACTAAGCGTAAAATTATAGGCAGGGATACCTAGTAAGGATCTCCAAGTCCCCTATTTTTATGGGAAATAATTGTTTCTTTAATATCTGTGACAAGAACTGTGACACAAGATTATAATTTTATTCTGACCATGCCAACTATATATATATATATATATATAATATTCTTTATCTTTTAAAAATAGTGTGGAGGGACTCTGACTTAGATTCAACAAGGGTCTGAACTAGTTGCTTAGGTAAAAAATCACAAAAATGTCAAATGCAATAAAAATTGAGGCATGCAATATTATGCAAAAAAAATTCCTGTTAAGTGTCACATATGCTATTTTTTCAAAGTAGACTTCAAAAAGTCAGCAATTTTTGTGCCAATCAATAGTTTTTGGTAGAAGTCGCACATTAATCGGCTAGTTCTAGAAAACTGGTTAAATCGATGGAAAAGTTAATTCTATTTTTCTTTCCCCTCAGTTTGGCCTTATTCTACATCACTCATCCCATAAAGTAATTTCTACTTTAGTTTTTAATTGCAATTTGAAAGAAGATGAAATATCAAATAAGTCCTTTTTTACTCACCTATTTGTTGAAGGTGGTTGTGTACATAATTCAAATTTGTAGCCATATTCACTCCAATTTGTTGCACCCATCCCATTTAAATATTGATATAATTTGATTTTTGGTAAATTGCACTGTGCCAATTGTTTATAATATCTTTCATATCAACCAATTGTGTAGCTTCCTTGCCCCATAATTTGTTGTTTTTCACTTCCTTTAATTCTGAAAGGACCCTAATTGTCTTCGTATTTCAGGTCTCTCAAGTTCTATATGGCTTTGATATTCTATGAAAATGGGTTGGATATTCTTGCGCATAGCATATATCTGCTATCAACTTCCTAATCTTGATAGCTTCTATTGTCACTTGAAATAGTGCAAATTTCAAACTACTTTGAGGTACTTTTTCACCTGAATTCAAGGAGACAATGTACTACCCCAAAATCAGTCATATCGAAGTCTAATTTCAAGCAGATTTAGTTGATTTCCACTCCTTCAAGTCATTAATTATGAATACATGGTCATTGACATAATGTAATGGATCCTAGTTTTTGCTATATTGTTTTCATCTATACTCTTTTAGAATTGTAGAATTTAATGAATAGTGGATACTAGGCATAGGGTTCTTACGTCAAATTGTGCAATGTTCTTCAT
This sequence comes from Pseudotsuga menziesii, assembly GCA_001517045.1. Taxonomy (NCBI): domain Eukaryota; kingdom Viridiplantae; phylum Streptophyta; class Pinopsida; order Pinales; family Pinaceae; genus Pseudotsuga; species Pseudotsuga menziesii. Next base: position 47,486 of record LPNX011236504.1, on the reverse strand, counting down.
ACGACAGTGTGTATTATTGTGCCATCATGGTCAACCTGTTTCCTTTAGAAATCATATTTAAGCACAAACTAATTAATCCTCAGTACTAGCCATGGGTTTCTTAATTCAAATTATGCAAAGTCTTCTTCAGATGACATACTATATTCTCTGTCTTTTCAAATGAATCCTTCAGTCTGATTCACCCAAATCTCTTCTTTTAGTTCAAAATTCAAAATGTTTGTTTTCATGCCCTCAAAGGTCTTTCACTACTATTGCAAGAAATGTTTTAATAGATGTGGACTGCTCCAGTTTCAATTTTTAAATTGATGTCAAGTCCCTTGGTTTAACAGTATCCTTTCCTTTCCTCCTTGATGTAAAACATAGTTAACATTGAGAATCAACAAAATAACTTTTCTTTCATGTCTTCTTCTTTTCCTCATCTTAGATTAGGGGTTCATCAAAATTCTCACATACAAAAATAATAACAATGTTAGCTCTCATCTTATAATATGATAATTTTACATATAGTTTCCTCTCTCGAGCTAAATGTTGTAATGGTGGAATATACCTTTAGTTGCTATAATTTCACTTATTTTTATTCTTTCCTTATGGATATCATAAGTACTTTTAACTCTGCTCTTCATCTTGATTTTCAAGGAATATATAAATTTTTGGTTCTCATTTAAGAACATATATTGGCTTCATATGAACTACTTTATCTCAGGTCTGGATAAACGACATATCCTACTATATATTATATATTCAAGAACCATACACATCCAAGTCCTTGAATCCATCTTAGAAAATTTTCTTTCGTGACATGTGCATTGTTCTCGCTAGCCCTGGTGATGGATGGTGGCTTGCTTATCCAAATTCCAATTTTTCTTTCCCAGATATACACTTTTGGTCCAATATTGTTGCATAGTTTGTTGTATTTATAGATGCTTCAGACCATGAGATTAGCTTCAATATTGGTTGATTCCCATAATACTCTTATTATTTATTTTTTCTATCCTTTTTACTCTTTTCTTATTATGGGCTATGACCAGCAAAGAAATCTAGCCAGAACAATAATCCTTACTAGCCTTTCCTACACTGCCCTGACAAGTCAAGTAAATCCTGCACATATTTACTAGCTTTATGCCCTCACCCATATAGCCTCTTTCCTACTCTATTATTCTCCAACACAACTTCCTCTCCAACAAGACACGAGCACTAACACAAACCTTAAAGTATCAGCCTTCCTAAGTGCTGATCGGGTGGGGGTAATAATTCTGAGAAGAGGCTGTTCTATTAAGAGGATGGTATCTAATAAGATGGGGTGTTTAAGAATATGTACGATAAGAAAGCGGATAGATATGAAAAGTAGATTTTCCCATTAAGTGGAGTGGTAAATTGGAAAGTACGAGCATGGAGCTATTATTTAAACAAGTACTGAAAGCACACTGAAAGAGCCAAATATACCAAATATCCAAGTCTGAAAATGGAGGTTTCTTACCCTGGTAGGCTTCTTTTTGGTGCAATATCGTAATAGATTTTATGAGACTCAAATTTTTTGAGTATAGTTTTGTAGAAGTAGCTTCTGTCTAGAGCTCCAATTCTACTATTTGAAAATGGAGCATGCTTTGGGTGGTTTTCATCAACATGTAATACATTTCCTCGCCAAATGCATTTTAGATTGGTGAGTCTTGAGCAAAAATTTGGCACTTGACATGGTCTTTTCAATCTTCTCTCTTGATTTATCTTACCATGTTGATGCCACATTCAATCAAACTAGTTTTGATCTGATTAACCATACTGTTTTCTCCTTCTTTGGAGAAATAGTTATTTAACAATATTCTTCATTTCGCAGTGTTGTTCCAACAGATTTTGGCTTTCTTGGAGGCTGTAGAATAAGAAAGCTCAAGTTTTGAATCTTACTTCCTGCAGGTCAAGAAAATAGATGCTAGATGCTTTTGTTCTTGCTTCATTTTTTGTTCTTATATTTATGCACCTCAAGCGTCAATGCACATACTTAACAAGTATTCCTTAAGCACAATAACACCATCCTTATATTGAACTTCCAATGATGGTACTTCTCACTGATTCTTAAATTTTCTTCTATATTAGGTTGTTTGTCTGTATTATCTCTTCTTTGGAAGTTTCCTTTGTGCTTTAATAAATGGATAGGAATGAAATAATGGCCAATTCACATCCACACTCAGAATGATGTGCATCTCTGAGAAATCCAACCTGCATAGGTGAATTTGGGGATGTAAGAAGCATGTTGAAGAAGCCCAATATTGCGTTTTGTTATATGCATAGAAATGGGAAGAATTGAGAAAATATTTGGAGAGAAGGAATGCATTAGAGGCCCATGCAATGCAAAAGAATCTAGTAGGCACCAAACTTAAAGTAGATTCATTCAAGGACAAGCAAAGAAAGATTGAAATCAACAAGGGAAACAAAAAGTGGGGGTCTAAAAATATGTAATAAATAATTGGTATGTTGTAGGAAAGAATTGAGAAATTGTCCAATCAAGGTTAATCAGTCAATGGTTCCCCCTCTTTTTATTGCCTATTTTGGTGTGGATCATTTTGTGGTGAAGGAGGAAGATACAATGCAACAGGAACCAACTCAAGCAAAGAAGCAATCATTTATATATTTAAAAATACCATTTAAATAATAAAAAAATGCACTTTAATTAATATAAATCAAATATTTTAATATCATAACTTAAAAATTCAGTTGCAAATATAAAATACAAATATTTAAAAAATTAGATTTCTCCACTTTAAGTCATCTCCATTCCAATTTAAAGTCATCTCCTCTACACATTTTATGGAACTTTTACCTATGGAAAAGTAACTTTGACTAGGACATCAAAGGGTCTAGGTTTTCCATTGAAATATCACTTTTTCGTAGGGGTAGTGTAATTTTTGTCGCCAAACAATTTAAAAAAAACACTTCAATTAAATATTCGGTTGTGGCAAAGGAAAGTTTGATATAAAGTCAGGTTGAAATATTGGTGCTGGTATATGAAATTATTATATAGAATCAATCTAAAACAATGGTAGACCAAATTAGGCCCTTCTAATCATGTTGACAAAGAGACAATTGCAACCCTCAATCAAGATTCTTATTTCGATCTCCACTAAGGATTCAATCTTATGATACATGTCACGGGTGTACAGGCATTTGATATAATTAAATGTGCAAATGACTTCTCTAAAATGTAGAAAATCCTACATACAAATTCATAGGCCCTCCACCGGTTAGTATCTCATAGTGGTTTTCTAAAAATGACCATAGTTTGTCCAACTAGAGATCATGCTTTTAAATAGCAGCTGATGATGCAAAATTCCGTTGATAATTCTCTCAAGGTTGCTCACTCAGAAATCCTGTGATAATTCCCTAAGGATTCTAAGGGAGCAGGTGAAGTGAAGTTAAAATGAAGATATTTGCAATTAAGGTGATGGTTATTTTTCCACTATTAATATTTCTGGCTACAAAAGCATGGAATATAACCTTTCCCACACTGCAGTCGAGCTTCCCTCTAATGAAGATAAATCTAGATACATTGGGGAAATCAAAATTGTTATAGCTTATTTTTCTTTTCTAGTTTGAATCATATGCTTATCATCAAACATGATTTTTCTTATTGCTTTAACATTTTTGAGCTTGGTTTTTTGCTAGTAGATTTTTGTTTATGATTGATTTTATAAGTTTTCTTTTTAATTTTGTAGATTTCATAGTTTTTATCGACTTATAGGATGTATGTATTTTTGAAAGGTTCTAAAGAAATATCATAAGGTATTATTAAAAGCTATTTACCAAAATTTAACACATTATTTTGAGTTTTGGTTAAAAAATCATTAAACAGATATTCTTGTAGCGCAAGCACAGAAAACGTGAACAAGGGCACTACAAGAAAATCGTGCCTTTTGAAAAAGTTATGAGTTTGCTCGTGATTTCCAAAATTCGTGCATGAGAGGAGTTTTTCGCACCTGTCAAGGATATTGATATGTTCTTGGGCCATAATAATCATTGTGGCAAGTGTTTTGAGATGAGGAAAAAATCATTTGTTTGAATTGCAGTTGTCCGAAGGTTAGAGGATACAGATCATTTTAAAAAAAACGATCATGCACGATGAGGGTAATTCATTATCAATTATGCATTTAATAAATGCATGAAAAATCACAGAAACCGTATTGAGACCTGGAATTTCATGGTTGAGGAATGAAGGCAGTTATCCATTTAAGGTTTGCAGGGTAAGTGATTGGTGCGATTGTGGCAATTGAAGAAAGACTTATGAAAGATATTGGACACCTAGGAAGACAAGAAAGCATATTTTTAGCAACCGAGTTCATTATTAAGACATGTATGAAACAAATTGCTGACAGGCTCCATGAGTTCAGGCTCGCTTTGACAAAAGATTAGTTATTGGTGTTGACTAAGAATGCAAGTATATAAACCCAATTTTTGCTCAATTATTAGTCTATTCTATTAGTAGGGTCAAAATACTTATCAGTCTGTGAAGGAAAAACTATATCAAGGGTTTAATTTTCTCACTTTATGGTCGACTATTAAAATAAGAAACCTTCAAATAGTTTTAACTCTTTGCTGAAGAAAACAAGATTAAGGTCTATCACCCATGATGAAGAGAAGTGGGAAAACAAATAGGGATGAGCCTTTATACATGTCTTGGGCTCAAACTTTCCCTGACTGAGCAAGGCTATTTTCAGAAGTAGGCTGGTTGAATTATTTTGAGAAAATTGATGGCCATCATACGGAGGTTTCATACAAATTTGCTCAGGGATTAGAAAAAGACATAGTCACCTTTGATACCTTAAAAATGGAGATGACTAGAGAGTTAATAGCATAGGCTACAGGCATTGCTGATGAAGGTGAGTATTGGTTCAAGAAGGCGCCTTTTATTTTTAATTAAGAGAATTACTTGTTGCCAAATGTTGTTGTATATTGGGGTAAAGGAGTACATATACAAAAGTTCAAACCAGAGTGGAGAGAAGCAATCAAGATCCTGCAAAGCTATGTAACTTATGAAGGAAGATATGACTTTCTGTTTAAATATCATATCAAGTTTCTGCAGCATTTAAATCATGAATCAAAGATGAACCTCCCTTTCTTTTTCCTTAAGAGTTTGTAGAAGATGTACAGCAGAGTAAGGGAGCATCAGGATCATACTGAGTAGTCCATATTTCATCATGGTATGATAAAATTAATCATAAGTACAATGGTCCAAAAGAAGGGAAAGACCTGGGATTGTTTTTTATTTTGGTCTGGGTTTCAAAGTGAGAAAGAGGACCAATCAAAGAGAAGATAGGTGAACAAATCCTAGAACCTAGTAAAAAAGTTGAAGAAAGAAGTCATAGTCGAAGTAGAAGAAGAGACTGTACAAGAAAGGTCTATGACACAGAGGGTTGAAAAACTTGAAAGTGAACTACAAAGGAAAACTGATGAAGATGAAAATAAAGTTGATGAAGATGAATTGTTGACAGTTCAAAGGAAGTATTGAAATCATGCAGAAAATACCATAAATGAAGAGGTAAACCATGGAGTAGATGAAGGCTTGTTAGAACAAGAACAGGTCCATACAGAAGTACATTCAAAAGCAAAGGAAATCCCATTGATTGATAAAACCAGGGTTGACAATGCACAGAGTTCACAAGAAGAATTTGAGGAGAAGCTTGTTTCAGAAGGAGTCAAAAGAAAGGTGGTTCAACTTGCAACCATTAAGCACGAAGGAAAAACTTTGAGCATGTTGGGAGAGATAGGAGTAGGCTGGAGACCTAAGACTAGACCTAAGAATAAATTGATATTGAACATGAAAATCTCTTAAACCCTAAGTTAGCTCAGGAGAAAATCATAGTAATAGAAGACTCTTATTCCCAAGAAGAGTTAGAAGAGGATGAAAGCTTGAATGAAAAAGAGGTTAAAGGTAAGAGAAAGGTTCCTTTGAAGGTTAATTCAGCCTCAATGAAGACTAAAATCTCAGAGCTGTTAAATTAGGTTCGAAGAAAAGTAAATTTTAGCCATCATTAGGATGATTTGATGAAGTAGCAGCCAGTGATGACAAGTTTATGTGCAGATGAAGAAAAGATTGCAGAACCATCAACTCAATGCAGTTTTGAAGGTAAGGAATATCCAGGGGTTCCTATAACTATGACAGAGCAACAGTAAGAGAATGATGAGGATATCTTTAAGAGGTTGAATATTCCTTGGATGCCAAAAGAACCATCTTCAGCTTTAGAAGGAAAATGTATTGATTCTGATAATGAGAACCTACAAAGAAGCATCAAACAGTATAGGTATCAGATAGAATTCTTTCATGAAACAAATGAAGGATTAGTATTAGCCAACATAAGATTAAGAGAGGATTTAGAAGAGATTAATAGCCATTACCAAGAGTTAATTGCAGTCTGCAAGGAAGCATTGAAGAGGAAAAGGAAGACACAAAGTCTATGTGCAGAGCTGAAGCAGACTGTTCAAGAAATAACTCAACAAAATTAGGAATTATAAAAAAGAGTCGAAGACCTAGAAGCTGGGAAGCAGAGAACCAGAAGCTGGGAAGCAGAGAACCAGGACGAAGTCTCAAGATTTGGAGGGGATATCCCTTTTGGTAGAGGCTACTAAAGACTTGTACAATTATTTAAGTGATAGGTGTTGTTAGTTAATTTTTGTAAAGAAATTAGTTTAGTTTGAACAAATTTACTTTGTTAAGTGATTTGATGGTCCGACCTAAAACGTAGTTATTTAGTTAGGTAATTGTTTTTGATGTAACCAAGATAAAACTAGGACTGTAGAATGAACAATGGTTCGAATTTTGTACAAGGGGAGGCTATCAAGCTATTGTATACAGAGCTAATTTCAAAAACTCTTATGTACTTTGGATTTCTGATTATGTTATATATGCAATCTATAATCCCATTTTATTCTATTTTCTAGTTTCATTTCTAATTGGTGTGATCACTCAGTTTATAAATTCATTTCTTGTTTAAGGTTGTTTCTCATGGAATGCTTATGAATTGTAGATTAAACTCAATAATGTTCTTATGTTGTTCTGGTTTATGTTCCTTATATTATACATCTCTGTCTTATATTGTTGCATGATTTAGTATTTGTCTTAGCCTTATGAGTTTTTACCCTCTTGTTTACAAACTGCAAAACCAAAACCCTAAAAACCTGTTTATTTATTTTTATTTTATGAGATTGTGTTGGCTTGTTCTTTAGTAGTCTGAGAACAATTTCTAGCACTAACATCTTTGGCGCCGTTGTCGGGGACGAAACTGAATCATAATTTCCCTGGGTTATTCATCATTCAATTGGTTTTGTGAGGTGGACAAAACTAGAAAATCATAAATACTACATTTCACCAAACGGTTCACAATGGCTACTAAGATAGTTGGGACAAGAAGTAGACCTATTTCACCATTACACCTGGGTGTCTCAGACCCAGAGCAAATTCTGAAAACAACTAGGAAAATTAAGAGGTCTCAGTCATCTCCAACCTTATGTAACCCTAACCAAATTGACCTATTGTCACCCTTTTCATTTGCAAAGGAAGAAGAACATGATTCATCATGGTTGAAACCTACAATCCCTGTTATCAGTTTTCAAATATTTACTGATCCTCAGTCCTTCAAGAAAGAAAAATCCCTATCTCCTGGAAAAATCCATTTATTTTGGTTTAAAGTCAAGAAGAGTCCTTTTCAGCCAAGTTCCAGTCAAGCTTTTCCTTCATCTAAACCAGTCAGTTTAAAAATGGCATCCCAACAGTAGCCATTAGATATGATGGATAGAATGGTGGCAGCTAGGTATGCACCTTTAGTTTTACCTCAGCCCTTAAATGCTCTTCCTGGAGGAGATTACCAAAATTAATTGCCTAGGTTCAATGGACAAGGTGAGGCAACAGTTGAGGAGCATTGGGATGCACGTCTCAGCTATGTAGATAATCAAAATATTGAATCGAAAGATGTGTGGATGGGAATGTTTGTACAAAGTCTGGGTGGAGAGGTCAGAAAATTGTTCAGAGAGTTACCAACAATTTCCATTACTTTAATAGAGGAGATTCAGGATGTTTTCATGAGACAGTGGGGTGATACTAAGGATGTACATATTACATTACAGAGTTTGGATCTCTAAGAAGGAATAAAGATGAAACTATAGCTTACTTCTCTAACAGGTTTAACGAAATGTATGGTAGAATCCCTACAAAAATCAAGCCTTCTGAAACTTCAGTGAAACTCACCTATGCTAATGCTTTTGATCATGAGTTTTCCTTACTCCTGAGAGAAAAAAGATCTTCCACTTTTCTAAATATGGAAGAAGTAGAATTAGAGGTAGAATCTAATATTCTTGCCTCTAATAGATTGAAGGTAAACTCAGCTCAACAAGCTTATGATAGAAAAGGTAAAAGGGAGGCAGCTCCAACAGCTTCAACATCACATCCTGTAGATGGTAAAATTGATGACATGGAAAAATTAGTGAAAATCCTAACAACAAAATTAAATAAGTTTGGAATTGGAAAAAAATCCCAATAGGCCTTCTCAAGAAGGGAACATAAACCTTAATAACCCAAATCAGTTTAGAAGATAGTTTGCACCTCGTTGTATCCCTAGAAAGAGAAGGAATAATGATATACAAAGAGAAAGGAGAGAAGATGAAGATCAAAGGGTGCCACCCCCACTTCAAAATAATGTCACTGATGAAGGAGAAATAGAAGAGAATGAGCAGTTTGAGGATCCAGATCAAGACATAAATTATTTTGGAGAACAGTTGACTTGAGGTTTTGTGACTGAGGAAGATTTTTTAAATTCTGAATATTATGATGCAAATGTTTTTCAGACAGAAGATGATTTAAGCCTTGAAGTAACATCTGATATATATGAGTCTGAGCCTAAGAAAACCCTAAATTTGAGGTCAGGACCAAAGCAGGTGGTTCAAAACCCTAAAAAGAAGGTAATTCTTCCTCCTAAACAATAGTAAAATCCAGCATTAGAAAAAATACAGAATCAGGATAATCCAGAGAAGGTAATTGAAGTTGAAGAAGTGAATAAGAACATACATAATTTTAAATTTGAAAATGAAATGTGCAAAATTAAAGTCCCAATGCCTTTCACTGAATTGATTATAAATCCCTGTTATGCGAATTCAGTTTTGAAAATGATGGGTTTAGCAACCAGTCAAGTACCTTCTAACACAGTAAACTTGCAGGAGGAGAATCCCAAAATTTTTATTGGATCAAATTTAGCAGAGAAAACTGAGACTGATGCAAGTGTATCCCCACCTTTTTATATCACATTAACCATCCATGAGTAGATGATCCATAATTGTCTTTTGGATTCAGGAGCATCTCATAATCTAATGCCAAAAGAAATCATGGAAGCCTTGGGTTTGAGCATAACTAAACCTTATCATGACTTGTATGCTTTTGATTCTAGAGCTGTCAAGTGTTTAGGAGTGATAAATGTTGATGTATTTGTAACTTCGGAATGTATTTACCTATGTATCTTATATCTTGTACCCCGATGTTTATTCCTAGATGTGTCTATAATGTAATTGAGTCATGCCATGCCTGTTGATGTAATTGTAACTTCAGAATGTATTCACTTGTATTTCTTATCTATTGTAACCCGATTTTTATTTCAGGATGTTCTTGTGTCATGTCATGACCAAATGTTCCTATCGAGAGAACAGTTGACTTGAGGTTTTGTGACTGAGGAAGATTTTTTAAATTCTGAATATTATGATGCAAATGTTTTTCAGACAGAAGATGATTTAAGCCTTGAAGTAACATCTGATATATATGAGTCTGAGCCTAAGAAAACCCTAAATTTGAGGTTAGGACCAAAGCAGGTGGTTCAAAACCCTAAAAAGAAGGTAATTCTTCCTCCTAAACAACAGTAAAATCCAGCATTAGAAAAAATACAGAATCAGGATAATCCAGAGAAGGTAATTGAAGTTGAAGAAGTGAATAAGAACATACATAATTTTAACTTTGAAAAAGAATTGTGCAAAATTGAAGTCCCAATGCCTTTCATTGAATTGATTATAAATCCCTGTTATACGAATTCAGTTTTGAAAATGATGGGTTTAGCAACCAGTCAAGTACCTTTTAACACAGTAAACTTACAGGAGGAGAATCCCAAAATTTTTATTGGATCAACTTTAGCAGAGAAAACTGAGAATGATGCAAGTGCATCCCCACCTTTTTATATCATATTAACCATCCATGAGTAGATGATCCATAATTGTCTTTTGGATTCAGGAGCATCTCATAATCTAATGCCAAAAGAAATCATGGAAGCCTTGGGTTTGAGCATAACTAAACCTTATCATGACTTGTATGCTTTTGATTCTAGATATGTCAAGTGTTTAGGAGTGATAAATGTTGATGTATTTGTAACTTCGGAATGTATTTACCTATGTATCTTATGTCTTGTACCCTGATGTATATTCCTAGATGTGTCTGTAATGTAATTGAGTCATGCCATGCCTATTGATGTAATTGTAACTTCAGAATGTATTCACTTGTATTTCTTATCTATTGTAACCCGATGTTTATTTCAGGATGTTCTTGTGTCATGTCATGACCCGATGTTCCTATCGGGAGGATCTATAATGTAAACAAGTCATGTCAAGTCATTGTGGGTAACCCTCCTATTGGTCAAGGGTTAAAGTCCCCACAGTTTTGGGGCCCTAGGGCTATTAGAATATCCTAGAAAAGTCAACCCTAGGTGATTCATTGTAATTCGGGGCAATAGTCCCCACCGTTTTGTTACCCTCCTGTTGGTCGGAGGAGGCAAAGTCCCCACAAGTTTCGGGGTACTAGGGTTATTAGACTCTCCTAGTGAGGTCAGCCCTAGTAGGGTTTTAGTCATGTCAGGAATTAGTATAAATAGAGAGGTGACCTATTTATCTATCACACATCTCATACACACTCAATTGTAGCGCATAGCTGAGGAGGATAAAGACACTGGGGTAAGAGGAAAGAGCTTACTGCTATCGGGAGATTGTCTTACTATTTTTGGGTTTCACTTTGGTGCTGATTCTATCTCTGAGGAAGTTGTGGGTTTTCTCCATTTATGGTTTCCCCAAGGAAAAACACTGTGTTCATTTTCTCTTGTGTTTGATTGTTGTGCTTGTTGTTCTCTCAGTTAAAGATCCTAATGATATGCTAGCTTAATGTTTAAAATCTAACATGGTATTAGAGCTAACCTGAGAAGAAGACACTGTGCATCTGTAGGAACTATGGCTTCCTATTTTTTGGATCTATCTCCACATATTTTCAGCAAAATTAGGGTGGAATAACTCTCTTCCCTAGGGCACATCTTTCTGTTGAAGTAGAATCCAATTATGAGGTTTTTTAGTTTTGGACCCAACACTACTGTCGAAAATTAGGGATTTTCACAGAAGTGTAATTTTTTAGTGAGCCCAGGCCTGGATTGATATTCTCCCCAAAATCAAATTTAGGGATCAAATTCAAAGCATTTGGTTGGACAGAACTCCGGAAAAGCGAAACCCTAATCTACTCCTGAACCAGTAATGCAGGATTTCAGCTTCAAATCCAGATCCGACATCTTAACCTGGTAAGATTTAAATCTTTTGTATTTCCATTTGAGGTTCTCAGTTAAGATGTCTCATCATACAAATCTTGATGAAAATCTTGAGGGAGTTGATAACTTTCGAGCCTGGAAGTATAGGATCTCCCTGGTTTGGGAATAAAATGAGTTGGACTCCTATATCCAGGAGGAGGTTCCAGTTCCAGAGGGAGATTAGGCTAAGGCATTACATAAGAAGAAGTTGGTTATGACAAAGAGGATCATTGCTGATTCTATCAAGGCTCACCTCATTCCACAGGTGTCCTCCCTCAAGACACCTAAAGCCATGTTTGATTCCCTGACCAAATTGTTTGAAGGGAAGAACATCAATCAGAAGATGACTCTAAGGAACAAGTTGAAGAATGTCAATATCTAGAATGAGGAGACCATCTAGTGATACTTCACAAGGGTCTCCCAGATCAAATAACAACTAGAAGCTGTAGATGAAGAAGTGGATAATGCAGAAATTGTGATGACAACATTGAATGGCCTCCCTAGGTCATGGGATTCTTTCATCCAAGGAATTTGTGCTAGAAAGAAGTTGGTCAAGTTCAGTAGACTGTGGGAAGAATGCTCTCAAGAAGAATCTCAGATCGCTGCTCGAGAAGAAAATATGGGAAGTGAATATCAAGCTCTCACAGTACACTCCAAGAAAGTAAGAAGGGAAAATCATCATCACCAAGGTAAGCATTCTCATCAGAAAAATAACTTTATGAGAAGGGATCCATCCAGACTCAGATGTTATACATGTGATGAAATAGGACACTTTGCTAAAAATTGTCCCAAGAATAAGAATGGATCCAAGAAGAAGAAGAACTCCAAAAGAAGACATCATGCTCACACTGCTGAGGATGATGATCCTCCTAGGAAGAGAGTAAAACAAGAAAGTGAAGACTCTTCAAGTGAAGATGAATATGTTCTAATCTTTGCTCTCACGGGAACTGTCACTCATGGAAGCAAAGATTGGCTTATTGATAGTGGGGCTTCCAAGAACATGACAGGTTTCAATGAATCCTTTGAGAAACTCTCTGAACATAATTCACCCCATAAGGTGAAGCTTGGGGGATGACTACCAATATCCTATAAAAGGTAGTGGTGAATCCTCCTACAAGCTAGACTCCGAAAAATCTATAAAAATGAAAGATGTCTTGTTTGTACCAAGATTGAAGAAGAATATTCTATCCATATCAGCATTAGATGCAAAAGGTATGAGGGTTGCATTTGTAGATGGCCAAGTCATCATGTGGCCAAGAGGAAAGACTATTGATGATGCAATAGTGATTGGAGAGCAAGAAGGAAGCTTATACAAGCTAAAGGGCCATCCAAAACAAGCTATGGTCCATGAAACAGTAGAGCCAAATGAACTTTGGCATAGAAGGCTTGCACATGTGAATTACAGAGAACTGCCACTTGCAAGCAAAGATGTTGAAGGTCTTTCAGAAATTCAAGCAAAACATGAAGGGGTCTGCAAAGGATGTGCGGAAGGGAAGAATACAAAGAAGACATTTCCAAGTAGCAAGAACAAGGCAAAAGGAATCTTGGAAATCATCCACTCCAATGTATGCGGACCAATGTCATCAAGCTCACTAAATGGGTATGTATACTATGTTTCTTTCATTGATGACTTTTCTAGGAAGACATGGATTTACTTCACGAAGAACAAAGATGAATTTTGCAGCAAGTTCAAGGAATTCAAATCCTTGATTGAGAATCACACAGAAAAGAAGATCAAGACCTTTCGATTAGATAATGGCGGAGAATTCACATCAAATGAATTCAAAAACTTATGCAAAGAATCAGGGATTAAGAGGGAGTTGTCCACTCCTTACAATACAGAACAAAATGGGGTTGTAGAAAGGAAGAATTGAACCATCATGGAAGCTTCAAGAGCAATGCTTCATGATCAAGATATTCCTATGCATCTATGGGCAGAAGCAGCCAAAACAATGGTGTATGTACAGAACCGTACTCCACACAGAGTACTCGAGAACAAGAATCTTGAAGAAGTATTCTCCGACAAGAAACCAGAAGTCAGCCATCTCAGAATATTTGGCTGTCCAGTGTACATACATATACCAAAAGAAAAAAGAACAAAACTAGATACTTCAGGAAAGAAGGGTATATTTGTGGGATACTCTGAAAGCTCGAAGGCTTACAGAATATACTTCCCAAGATACAAGAATATCGACATCAGCAGGGATGTAACATTTGATGAAGACACAGCTTACAACACATCAGAAAAGAGACCTGGTGAAGATACTGAAGAAGAAGAAGCATCCAGAATTCATCATACAACCATGAACGAAGAAATTCAAGAAGAAGATCGAGAATTTAAAGAACCACAAAGACCTGTAGATCCACCTCGGTAGAAAAATCCTCACAAGAGGAAACCTGCTTGGGTATGAAAAATTATCCAAGGTGCGGAAAGATATGGGGCTCCAAAAGAGAATCACATAGAAAGAAAGAGAACCAGATCTTATTCTGGATATGTAGGTTTACTATGTGATGTTATCAATAAAGAACCTTCCAACTATGAAGAAGTGGCATAAAGGAAAGAATGGAACGATGCTATGATCGAAGAGTATCAATCGATCATGAAGAATGATGTTTGGGATGTTGTCCCAAGACTAGAAGGGAAGTCAGTTGTAACTTCCAAATGGATCTACAAGATCAAGCATGCTGTAGACGGTAGCATTGAAAAATATAAGGCAAGATTTGTGGCTCGTGGATTCTCACAGAAGGAAGGAATAGATTATGAAGAAACATTTGCTCCTATGGCTAAATACACTTCCATCAGAACAATACTTTCTTTGGCTGCAGTAATGAAATGGAAGATACACCAAATGGATGTCAAGACTGCTTTCTTGAATGGTGTAGTGGAAGAGGAAGTGTATGTAGAACAACCACTTGGTTTCGAGACACATGATAGGGAGTCTCATGTGTGCATATTGAAGAAATCCTTGTACGGTTTGAAACAGGCACCCAGGACATGGTGCGGTAGAATTGACAGCTTTATATCCAGTTTGGGCTTTACCAGAGTAAAGAAGATTCCAACCTTTACTACAAGGTTGAAGATGGAAACCCAGTGATGCTTCTACCATATGTAGATTATCTGTTTGTAACAGGTATGGATGGGTTGATTGCTGATACAAAGAGAAAGCTTGCTGCCGAGTTCGAAATGAAGGACTTGGGTATGATGCATTATTTTCTAGGTATGGAGGTGTGGCCCAATGCGGATGGAATCTCCCTTGGACAAGGGAAGTATGTAGTAGAGATCCTGAAGAGGTTTGGGATGATGGATTGAAAGGATATGGCCACACCTATGGCATCGAACTTGAAGCTATTGAGTGATGCTTAATAAGAGACGGTTGATGCCACGGTGTATCATCAGATGATTGGGTCCTTGATGTATCTGATGAACACAAGAACATACATTTGCTTTGCTGTGAACAACTTGAGCCAGTTCTTGACAGATCCAAGACATGTTCACTTGATTGCTGGAAAGCACATTCTGAGGTACTTGAGGGGTACAATTAACTATGGGCTCAAGTATGAGGTGAATCAGAAGATTAAACTGGAGGGTTATGTTGATTTAGATTGGGTAGGCAGTGCCATTGATAGGAAAATCACTTCAGGTTGTTGCCTTAGTATGGGATCAGGTGTGATCTCTTAGTTTGGCAGGAAGAAATCCTGTGTGGCACTAAGTACAACTGAAGCAGAGTATGTCGGAACTTGTTCAGCTAGTTGTGAGGCAGTATGGCTGCGGAAGCTACTGTCTGATTTATTTGATCTCCAGATGGATGCTACTTGTATAAATTGTGACAACCAAAGTTGCGTGAAGTTGTCAGGGAATCCAGTGTTCCATGACAAGTCGAAGCATATCGAGATCAAGTATCACTATATCAGGGATATGGTGCAGAAGGGAGCAGTGAAGCTCCAATATGTTGCGATGGAGGAATAGATAGTTTATGTATTGATGAATCCATTGGATAGGGTGAAGTTAGAGTGCTTCAGGGAGAAGCTTGGTGTTCTCCAGATCGAGGTTTCCTCCAAGGGAAAGTGATGAGACCCATAGACATTCTGACATGGTGAGGGGATTGGTTCCTTCCATGGTCATATGTAAGGGCTGAACCATTATTTCATGGTGAGAGGATTGGTTCCTTCCATGTCAGATATGAGTGTTGAGATCCATAGACATTCTGACGAGTAGGTCAGATATAATGGCTGAGCCATTCTGTCATGGTGAAAGGATTGGTTCCTTCCATGTCAGATATGAGTGCTAGCCATTCTATCGAGTAGGATAGATGTAAGGGAAGCTGCCATTCTCCTGGAGAATGGAGGCACCTGGTCAGTTACCAGGTAGCTTAGTCTAGGACTGGGGGCCATTCTGATATGACTGTAGGATTGGTTCTTACAAGATCAGATGTGAGTGCACGCCTTTTCGAACATACTTGTTGGATTGGTTCCTCGTATGTGTTGAATGTAAGTGCAGAGCCTTTATTCGATCATTGGTTGATCAGATATAAGTGCTGAGCCTTTCTTCGATCATTTGTTGATCATATATAAGTGTTGTGCCTTTCTTCGATCATTGGTTGATCAGATGTAAGTACAGTGCCTTTATTAGATCATTGATTGATCAGATGTAAGTGCATGATCCTTTTGGCATGGAGGATTGGTTCCTCGCATGGCCAAGTGTAAGTGGCGGGCCTTTCTTCAATCATTGGTTGATCAGATGTAAGTGTTGGGCCTTTCTGACAGGGTTGTGGGCTATGTTACCACATGGTCAGATGTGAGTGCTAGGCATTTCCTTTCTGATATGATTATAGGATTAGTTCCTACATGATCAGATGTAAGTGCTAGGTGGGCCACTCTGACTTAAGTGTCAGATATAAGCACTAAGGAAGACCTACATGGTGGTTAGGCCTACATCCAACATGAAAAAGGGCTGGCTCTGTAGAAATTCTTGTGATGAGAAGAATCATGAGAAAACACCTGTGAAGATTCAGTATTGATGATCCAGTAGAGATGATCTAGATCGAGGAATGATCCAGATCCATAGATGATGCTCTAGAGATGATCTAGATCGAGTGATGATGATCTAGATCGAGTGATGATCTAGATCCAGAGATGAAGATGACTTGAAGATGACGAAGACTTGAAGATGAATATGACTTGAATATGCAGATGATGAGAAGATCCAGAGAAGAAGACTACTGATGAAAATTGTCTCGAGAGAATACCTTCCTAGTTAAGAGGGAGTGTTGATGTAATTGTAACTTCAAAATGTATTCACTTGTATTTCTTATCTATTGTAACCCGATGTTTATTTTGGGATGTTCTTGTGTCATGTCATGACCCAATGTTCCTATTAGGAGGATCTATAATGTAAACAAGTCATGTCAAGTCATTGTGGGTAACCCTCCTATTGGTCAAGGGTTAAAGTACCCATAGTTATGGGGCCCTAGGGTTATTAGACTATCCTAGTGAATTCGAACCTAGGTGAGTCATTGTAAGTTGGGGCAATAGTCCCCACCATTGTGTTACCCTCCTATTGGTCAGAGGAGGCAAAGTCCCCACAAGTTCCTGGGAACTAGGGTTATTAGAATCTCCTAGCGAGGTCAGCCCTAGTAGGGTTTTAGTCATGTCGAGAATTAGTATAAATAGAGAGGTGACCTCTCTATTTATGAAACATCTCATACACACTCAGTTGTAGCACATAACTAAGGAAGAGAAAGACATTGGGGCAAGAGGAAAGAGCTTACTGCTGTCGGGAGATTGTCGTACTATTTCGAGTTTCACTTTGGTGCTGATTCTATCTTTGAGGAAGCTGTGGGGTTTTCTCCATTTATGGTTTCCCCGAGGAAAAACACTATGTTCATTGTCTCTTGTGTTTGATTGCTGTGCTTTTTGTTCTCTTAGTTAAAGATCCTAATGATATTCTAGCTTAATGTTTAAAATCTAACAATGCCCCAATGTTCCGATCGGGAGGATCTATAATGTAAACAATTCATGTCAAGTCATTGTGGGTAACCGTCCTATTGATCAAGGGTTAAAGTCCCTGTAGTTCTGGGGCACTAGGGTTATTAGACTCACCTAGTGAAGTCGGCCCTAGTTGGGTTTATTCAAGTCAAGAATTAGTATAAATAGAGAGCTAGCCTCTCTATTTCATACACACTCACTCACACTCAGTTGTAGCACATAGCTGAGGAAGGAGAAGACACTGGGGCTAGGAAGAAAGAGGTTACTGCTGTCGGGAGATCATCTTACTATTTTGGGCTTTTCTATTTTGGTGTTGATTCTATCTTTGAGGAAGTTGTGGAGTTTTCTCCATTTATGGTTTCCCCAAGGAAAAACACTATGTTCTTTGTTTCTTGTCTGTGATTGATGTGCTTGTTATTCTCTCAGTTAAAGATTCTAATAATGCTAGCTTAATGTTAAAAATATAACAATAAAGGACATTTTTTTACAGAAGAGGAATTTTTTAGTGAGCCCAGGCCTGGATTGATATCCTCCCCAAAATTGAAGTTAGGGATCAAAATCAAAGCATTTGGTTGGATAGAACTCCAGAAAATCAAAACCCTAATCTACTCCTGAACCAGCACTGTATAATTTCAGCTCCAGATTGAGATCCTACATCTTGACCTCATAAGATCTAAATATTTTGTATTTCCATTTGAGGTTCTAAGTTAAGATGTCTCATCATACCAATCTTGATGAAAATATTGAGGGAGATGATAACTTCTGAGCATGGAAGTATAGGATCTCCCTGGTCCTGTAAGAAAATTAGGAGATTCCAGTTCCAGAGGGAGATGAGGCTAAGGCCTTACATAAGAAGAATTTGGTTATGGAAAAGAGCATTATTGCTGATTCAATCAAGGATCACCTCATACCACATGTGTCCTCCCTAAACACACCTAAAGCTATGTTTGATTCCCTAACCAAACTGTTTGAAGGAAAGAACATAAACCAGAAGATGACCTTGAGGAACCAATTGAAGAATGTGAAGATCCAAAATGTAGAGACCATCCAGTCTTACTCTACAAGGGTCTCCCAGATCAAAGAAAAACTTGAAGCAATAGATGAAGAAGTGGATAATGCAGAGATTGTAATGACCACCTTGAATGGTATCCCTAGGACATGGGACTCTTTCATTCAAGGGATCTGTGCCAGAAAGAAGTTAGTCAAGTTCAGCAGACTATGGGAAGAATGCTCTCAAGAAGAAGCTCGGATAGAAGCTCGAGAAGAGAAGATGGGAAGTAAATATCAAGCTCTCATAGTGCAATCCAAGAAAACTAGATCTAGCCACCACAGAAGTAAGTACTCTCATCAAAGGAATAACTTTAGAAAGCCTAGAGATAAGTCTAAGTTCATTTGCTATACATGTGATGAAAGAGGACACTTTGCTAGAGATTGTCCTAAGAACAAAAGTAGATCTCACAAGAAGAAGGGAAACAAGAGAAGACATCATGCTCATGCTATAGAGGATGATGAACCTTCCACAAAGAGAAGTAGACAAGTCAGTGATGATTCTTCAAGTGAATAAGAATATGTTCTGATTTTTGCTCTCACGGGAACTATCACACATGGCAGCAATGATTGGCTTATAGATAGTGGTGCTTCCAAGTGCATGATAGGATTCAAGGAATCCTTTGTGAAATTATCTGAACATTAGTCACCTCACAAGGTGAAACTTGAAGATGACTACCAGTATGCAATAAAAGGTGGTGGTGAATCCTCATACAAGCTAGACTCTGGAAATCCTATCAAGATGAAAGATGTATTGTTTGTACCTGGACTAAAGAATAACCTCCTCTCCATATATGCATTAGATGTGAAAGGAATGAGAGTTGCATTTGTAGATGGCCAAGTCCTCATGTGGCCAAAAGGAAAGTATTTCAATGATGCAGTAGTGATTAGAGAACAAGAAGGAGCACTATACAAATTGAAGGGCCAACCAGAACAAGATTTCGTTCATGATTCGGTAGAACCAAATGAGCTTTGGCATAGAAGGCTTGAACATGTGCATTACAAAGCACTACCACTTGCAAGCAAAGCTATTGAAGGAGTCCCAGAAATGCAGACAAAACATGAACGTGTATGCAAAGGATGTGCGAAAGGGAAGAACACAAAGAAGACATTTCCAAGTAGTGAGAGGAAAGCAAAAGGAATCTTGGAAATCATCCACTCTGATGTATGCTGTCCAATGTCATCAAGTTCACTAAGAGGGTATGCATACTATGTTTCTTTTATTGATGATTTTTCTAGAAAGGCATGGATATACTTTATGAAGAACAAAGATGAAGTATTTAGTAATTTCAAGAAATTCAAAGCCTTGATCGAGAACCACACTGAAAATAAGATCAAGACCTTTCGATCAGATAATGGCGGAGAATTCACTTTGAATAAATTGAAAGAGATATGTAAAGACTCAGGGATTAAGAGGGAGTTTTCCACTCCATATAAGCCACAACAGAATGGGATTTCAAAAAGGAAGAATAGAACTATCATGGAAGCTGCAAGAGCAATGCTTCATGGTCAAGATCTTCCTATGCATCTTAGGGCAGAAGCTACCAGAACAACGGTGTATGTATAGAACCGTACTCCACACAGAGTACTTAAGAACAAGACTCCTGAAGAAGTCTTCTCCAGCAAGAAACTAGAAGTCAACCATCTCAGAATATTCAGCTGTCCTGTGTACATACACATTCCAAAAGAAAAGAGGACGAAGTTAGATCCTTAAGGAAAGAAGGGTATATTTGTGGGATACACTGAAAGCTCGAAGGATTACAGAATATACTTCCCAAGGTTCAAGAAGATTGACATTAGCAGAGATGTAACATTTGACAAATATTCAGCCTACATCAAATCAAGGAAGAAACTAGCTGAAGAACCTGAAGAAACAAGAAAACCCAGAATTCATGACACAATCATGAACGAACAAATTCAAGAAGAAGATCGAGAATTTGAAGAACCTCAAGAACCTACAGATCCACCTCTGGAGAAGAATCCTCATAAGAGGAAACCTGCTTGGGTACGTGAAATTATCCAAGGTGCAGAAAGATATGGAGCTTCAAAAGAAACACCTAGAGGAAGAAAGAGAACTAGATCTTTCTGTAGTTATGTAGCCTTACTATGTGACATTATTGATAAAGAACCTTCCAACTACGAAGAAGTGGTAGAACAAAAAGAATGGAAGGATGATATGATCGAAGAGTATTAGTTGATCATGAAGAATGATGTTTGGGATGTTGTCCCAAGAACAAAAGGGAAGTCCATTGTAACTTCCAAATGGATCTACAAGACCAAGCATGCTGCAGATGGAAGCATCGAGAAATATAAATCCAGATTCATGGCTCATGGTTTCTCCCAGAAAGAAGGAATAGATTATGAAGAAACCTTTTCTCCTATAGCCAGATACACTTCCATTAGATTAGTACTTGCTCTGGCTGCAGTGATGAAATGGAAGATACACTAGATGGATGTCAAGACTGGTTTCTTGAATGGTGTAGTAGAAGAGGAAGTGTATGTGGAACAACCACTCAGTTTTGAGACACATGACAGGGAGTCTCATGTGTGTAGATTGAAGAAATCCTTGTGCAGTTTGAAACAGGAACCTAGGACAAGGTACGACAGAATTGATGGTTTCCTATCCAGTTTGGGCTTTACCAAGAGTAAAGTAGATTCCAACCTTTACTACAAGGTTGAAGATGGCAACCTAGTGATACTCCTGTTGTATGTGGATGACTTTTTTGTAACAGGTATGGATGGGTTGATTGCTGATACGAAGAGGAAACTTGTTGCTGAGTTTGAAATGAAAGACTTGGGCATGATGCATTATTTCTTAGGCATGGAGGTGTGGCAAGATGCGGATGGAATCTTTCTTGGACAAGGGAAGTATGCAGTAGATATTCTGAAGAGATTCGGGATGATGGACTGCAAGGCCATAACCATACCTATGGATTTGAACTTGAAGCTCTTAACTGATGCTTCATCAGAAGCGATTGATGCCACGATGTGTCGTCAGATGATTGGGTCCTTGATGTATGTGACGAACATGAGACCAGATATTTTCTTTGCTGTGAACACCTTGAGCCAGTTCCTGACAAATCCAAGACATGTTCACTTGATTGCTGCAAAGCATATTCTGAGGTACCTGAAGGGTACAGTTGATTATGAGCTCAAGTATGAGGCAAATCAGAATATTAACCTGGAGGGTTATGTTGATTCAGATTGGGCAGGCAGTGCCTGTTAACCCAAAACTCCCCCACATAGCTCTCTATGGCCTACACCACCTAAGGACACCATCTCACAACCCCCATATCACTCCATCAGACCTTCCATCAGACCCCCACACCTCCAAAAGAGCCCAAGGATGAAGAAAAGGGCTAAAAACTGCCAAAAAGAGCCCAAAATAGCCACCCTAGGAGCTAAATCCCTCAAAAGGGGCTAAAGTTAGGGAGAAAGGGGATAAAGGCCCAAAAAAGGGGCTAAAGCCCTGATTAAGGGCTTAAAACCATAAAACCCCTTGGAAAAACTATAAAAGGAGGGTGGGGGGTCACTCTCAAAACACTTCTCCCATTGCCTATTATTATGCTGCCTGTGGAAGCTTTGAGACCTTTGCCTCTCAAACCACCCACACTCCCTCTCCTTCATTTCCATTCCCTTTTGAGCCATTGCTCCCAAACCAAGAGAGGTGCTCCCATGAGCTAGGGCATGGTGGCCCATTCCCACCAGAGAAGGTATATTTGTGATTTTATGTTTATTTCTTTACTTCTTAATATGCTTTGCTTTCTAACCCTTATCTCCATTAGCAGGTTTTTTTATTAACATTGTTTTGCAGGTTTTCCATTGTAGCTTAGGTTTATTTGCAGGTTTTAAGGAGGCAGAACCCTAACCCATTTTCTGTAGAGGGGTTCACCAGTGCTTCATCTCCTTGTTTCTGTTTTGTTCTTAGCTTATAGTTTAGTTTAGCTTTAGTTTTCTATTCTTAGCCTTAGTGTTGGTTTATTGTTTTGTATCTGTTATTTCCGTTTCGTTTTTCTGCATTTTCACCATTAGTAGGAACCTACCCTTGTGCCCTATAGGCATAAGGGAGACATTCCTACCCCTGTAGTAGGGATAAATCCTTGCTACAGAACCGGTGACCATACCAGGTCGATCCCACAGGATCACTGGGCCAAACTTTTTATTTTCAAGTTTAAAAAAAAATTGCCCTAGTTTTTCTGAAATTTCATGTTAAATCTATCTTAAATCCTATTTATTTCATGTTTTAGTTACTGCTGAAGCATATGCTAGGAAAAAGCAAGTCAGATTTACCCCAGTACCTGTTACTATCAGCCAGATCTGACTCTGTCTCACCAAAAAACCCCATTTCAGAGCATGGTGCTTATATCGAGGCAAAAGGTGAGACTGGGGTGCACTTAATGGGAAAATAGGTGTGTCTAGGGTGCACTTAATCCCCAGATAAGTGAGACTTTAGCCTAAAAACTCAGGTTGTGACTATTTTTGTATTCTGTGTGACCCCCTCGCTCATTTCTGAAAAAATATCGTGGCCCCCTCGCTAGATTTGGTCAGAAATGTGTGGCTTGTCAAACAGAACTTTAATTTAAGATTAATAGATAGTAATTTTCAGTTTCATAGGACTATTAGTGTGGCCCAGCCGCCTCTGTCCACCATTGCGGGTCATTTTTAGTTTCTGCTTTTATTTTCTGTAAATTATTTCATGAACAATGTGTAAATGTTAAGTAAACCATTATGGCTTAATAAAATGAACGTAGTCTAACTAAAAGCAACTTAAAAGTAACCATCTTTCTTCCCCCTTCCTCCTTTACCTAGTCATCACCCTCTGGGGTATTCTGGGATACGACGAAGGGCAAGTTCGTATAGATCTAGGCACTCCATGATATTGTTCCAAACCACTAAAACTGAGCAACCTGGAAGGTAGAGGGGGTCGAGAAGGACGGCTTCTCACAACGCTAAGTGTCCTCCTTGTTGACCAACCTAGCATCCGGGAGGTGACCCGAGGATCTATGGATGGGCTTAGTCCCATTGTGTGGAGATCCCAGCACCTTCTTTTGGTTGAAGAGGAATATCACTGTGAGGTAGAAATCTAGTTAGGCCAGCAAACATTTAGGGTTAATCAATGTACTTGTTTACAATTTTTGTTTATGCTTGCATACACAACCACAATTATATGAACTCTACCATGATGAATTCATAAACCATATTGCAGCAACCAAATACCAGAAAAATGGGCAAACAACTACACCATACCAAATAATTAACCCAACTCAGTTCATGACGTTGAGTAAGCCTTAAAATTTACTAATTTACACTAATTCAAAACAACTCTGCAGTATTTGAGGACATAAGTCCCTGAATGCTTCAACTGTGGGAAGTACTTGGGATTTTCCCAGAAACTCATTGTGAGGAGTACCACAAGAACCCCAATGTAGCTAGCCACTGAGAGGAATTGCCAAGCGAAATGGGAAACGACCCCTTCCGATTGAGTAGAGACACCTGTGAGGAACAAGCCAAGCGTTGTCTTCTAGCAGTCTTGGTGGCCTAGTAACCACCTTCAGCTAATAGGAAGCCACTGAAACTGGGGTCCAAACATCATTCCCACCAAGTTTCGGACATAAATCTAACACAATTGATCCTCCATGATCTTCCTCACGCCTAAGAGGTGAACCACCAGCATTTGGAACACTCAATCGACACCGTCGAAGCTTCTCTCAGTGATATCCCACACCATTAGAGGGCTACACAACCTCTAATTTTGATTCAGACTCATATCAGTCTGAACCAGACCTCCATACCGCACCATCAAGCCCCTTGGCTAGTACAAATCTGGATTTGTTTTCTAGCTTAACCTCAGCAAGTGGACCCATGTCCACATTCCAACCTGTCACCCACAACCGAAAAAGTGGCCCAAGCACAGTCATGCAAACAGTCATTAGTCAACTGCCACCACCTATAGTGACCAACCAAGATGGCCCACTTGCAACACATGGGGGCAGTGGCCCCTCCACACACACTATCCCTCCTACCACACAGGGGGGTAGTGGACCATCCACTTACATTGCCCCTACTGTCATACATGGGGGCAGTGTCCACAACACTCATACTATCCCACCCACAATGATTGGGGGCATTGGCCCATCCGCAATGGTGCCACCATAAGCACCCCCAACTATGTATATGCACTATGCACCTGCAAACCCCACCGCCATTGCAGCCCCATCCCACATTAATTTCAGGTCAAATCTACCCTTCATGGCTCGTCTCAACTTGCCTGACTTGGCCAGATTAACAAACGATCCCATCTGCCACCAAGCTTTTTGGCCACTTATGCCAACTAAGCTGCCATCAAACATCCCCAAGTTTGAAGGTAAATCCAGGGAATGTCGCCAAAACCACATAATGACATTCCATCTACGGTGCTCATCCAATAGCATCGTAGATGACTCCACCAGGCTGAAGCTGTTCCAACGCACCCTTACAGGTGTCGCAGCCAAATGGTACATTGAGCTGCCACAAGCCAAGTACCCCGACTTCAACTCCCTAGCCTTCATGTTCCTACAGTATTTCCAACTCCCTATCAGATATGATGAGGGGGTGGAGATCTTGCTATCCTACCATCAAAGCATTGCCACTCACATAACTGACCGTATCCATGAGTGGCGGCGACGTCGTAGCTTATGCAAAATCCAACTAGATGACAATGTCTTCTTGGATTGGTTCCTTAATACTTTTCTCCCACCCATCACAAAGGACATCACATCTAAACATCCCCAATCTAAAGAAGAGGCCATACTGAAGGCCCAACAATTTGACCTCATATATTCCCAGTCTGGATACTTGTATACCGTCATTCCAGACGCTCTCCATCAAAGTACCTGCTACCGTGATGCACCAAGGGCATCCCATACAGTAGATGACATCATAGGATCGGTCTCCCAATAGCCATAGCCTCGACTGACACCACCTGTTGTTACACCACAACCAAGCAACACTGCTAATGTTGCTTACCAAAACCAAGCTCCGGACTATGCTAGAATGATATGCCAGTCCGGAGCAACAACATCTTATGCACAACTTGTGCCACCACAGCAAGCTCAGGCCATGGCTTGGCCAACAAAATAGTATGTGGGGAAAATGCCCACATTTGTGGCACCACCACCCCCACAAATCTCCTGTGCACTGCTAGTACAACCTGTGCAAGCCCCCACCCCTGCTCCACCTGCTCCGCTGGGACAAGTGTTTGCACAACAAAACTGTCCCAACCATCCTACCCTAAACAATCAACAAGGGCAAGCTAGAAACAACCAGCCCCGCAACCAAGGCAATAACCAACTACAGGGAGGTGGTCAACAATCGAACCCTCCCAACAATGCTACGGCAAACCGACCAGCCCAAAACCCCCCACGACAAAATCCACCAAGACCTAAAGCCCCGTTGCGCACAAACCAACCATGTACACTCTGTGATGTCTATGGGCATTACACATTTTAGTGTCCCCTCATGGCTTGCGCTAAGCAGGCCATTCAAAATGAGGCCCAACAGGCCACCAATGCTGCCAATCAAGCCCAACCCAACTAGGCACCACAAGGACCACCCCTCATGGTGCTTCAAAACCCACTACCAGTCCAAGGATTGGTGGTAAGCACACCCCCTCCTCAACCCAACCCCAATGCTTCGGGGGCACCTCCCATGGCCAAAACAGGTGTACATCACCTGCTAGCCATGACGACTTAGGAGGTCAACCTGCAAACTAGAAAGAATCAGTACGGTACCACCACCGAACCTACTGAATCATCAGCAACATCTACGTCTAAGACAGTCAACCTGCCTCTTTAGTTACCCCCATTACCGCAACCCGCCATATGTAGAGTTGCCAATAATGCCACAGCTAGAAATACAGTGAGCTATAGCATTATGGATGATTTGGCCCAAACGCCCACTTCCATGTCCACTCTTGAGGTACTTAAAACATGCCCAACGTAGTGGAAATCCTTACTAACCAGTTTAGGGGCAGTAGACCCCTCCGACTCCAATTTAATCATGTTTGACATAGAGAACGGAGAGCTGCGCATGCCCTCCCCTATTTCCTTCCAAATCTCAATGTCCATCCGAAACTTGGTTGTGCATCGATGCATAATGGATGAGGGGGCATCCACGTGTGTCATGTCTACCTTGGTTTGGCAGAAGCTTGGATCACCAATTCTACAACCGTCCTCCATGACTCTGCGGGCTTATGATGGACATCCCACTAAATCCCAAGGAATCCTCCCTCATGTCCCCATCACGTTAGCCAGGAAGACAGTCCTGATTAACATTGAATTCATAAACGATCAACTCGACTACAACCTCCTCCTCGGGAGGAGTTACATGTACACCATGTGAGCCATCGTGTCAACTATCTTCCATCTCTTGATGTTCCCCCACGAAGGGAAGATTGTGACGGTTGACCAGCTCACCTATCATGATCCACAAGGGTTAATAGTGCCTGCCAACATTATCCCTATGATCACCACCATTGAGATGCAAGTGGTGACCACACACGCCAACGTCATCCCTGCAACCAACACTGTGGTTGAAAACACACTAGCCTCCCCACCATTGAATGTGGGCCCTCGGTTGGTTACCGATCCCACCATGATAACTCCTTTCATGTTGGTGTCACCACCACTAACACAAAAGTAGACTGCAGACTTGTGCATGGTCTCATCTAGCACCGCTACACCCAAAGAGCAACCGCAGCCATAGCCCCAACCACAACCACAACATCGTTTGCAACCGCAATGTCACCCGCAGCCGCAACCACAACCTCACCCCCACATGCAACCAACAGGGAGTTATCTAGGCTCATCTCCAGTCCATACAATTCCCTTCCTCTTTCCCCCACCTAGTGTCATGAGCAAGCTGGTCATGGCCACCTTAAGCCTACCCAACTTTACGTTGGGCATCTCGGTGTGGTATCTTGATCCACTAGCTCAATCAGCAATGCCCCAGGTTGTTTTAACCCCAGTGCAATGTATCACAGTCGAGTCTCACCCGCTACCCGGTTCGCACAAGCCAACCACTACACCTACACCTGCACCACCCGAACCCAAAAGGGTCGGGGGAAAGAATACCAAATCCACTTCAGAACCACGAAAAGTCCCACCTTGTGCTATCTGCAAACAACAGGACCATCCAACTCAGAATTTCCCTAAAATTCCAGTGATCCGTGGAAATCTGGATGCCATGGATACGAACGAAAAAATCCCCATGGCTGAACTACCAACTGCTCCAGTAGCCAAGAACAAGGCATTAGGGATAAACCATGCTTGCGCCCTTTGTGGCTTGTATGGAAATTACTCGCACCATTGCCAAGACCTGCCCGAGTTTCAAATGGCTTTCGCTGACCTCCGTCACCATTCCCTTGAGTCTGAGATCACCTTGATTGAAGAAGTTCACCCCCCACCGCCTTCTTTAGATACCATGTCCATTTACATGATGTCTAGTTCTACTGACCCGCTCATCTCCTCCTCCATTGAAGGTCCATTAGACCTGTCTCTTCGTTGCTTCAGCAACGATGAGGAGATACTTGAAGCTCTGATTGCCCTAGAATACCCATGGAACGACATGCACCACCGCTCGTTCTTCCTCCCGAAAGAACTTGTGTCGTAGTCGGACTAGTTTTCTGTGGAGACCAAAGATTTCATCCATGGGAAGGTTGACTGGTTCAAGAGCCCAATCCTAGCACCTGATGCCTTCGAAGAAAGGAACATGGCAAACATTTCACCAACCATTAAAATCGACATCTCAACCAACTTTGAGATTGTTGAAGAAATCATGTTGGGGGCATCTTGCTCCCCAGAAGAGGTCGATGCCTACATAGCTCTCTTCCAAGAATTCCGCGACATCTTTTCTTGGTCATACACTGAAATTCCCGGCTTAGATCCATCCATTGTGGAGCACCACATTGACACATGGCCTGATGTGGCACCCATACGCCAAAAGCAACGACCCATCCATCCATCCAAAGTGGCTGTGGTGAAAGCCGAGATAGAGAACCTGCGCATAGCCGGCTTCATATCCCATTGCATACACAACTTGGGTTTCTAATCCTGTTCCCATGAATACAAAATATGGTACCATTCGTGTTTGCACTGACTTCCGCAATCTCAATGGGTCATGTCCCAAAGACAACTTCCCCACACCGTTCATCGACGAGATCATCAATGTGTGTGCTAGACATGAAGCCTTTTCCTTCATGGATGGTTTTTTTGGGTATAACCAAATCCAAATCCGGAAAGAAGACCATTACAAAATGACATTCACAACCCCATGGGGCACATTCACGTACCGAGTCATGCCCTTTGGCCTCAAAAATGTTGGAGCCACCTTCCAGCGCGCCATGACATATTGTTTCCATGATTTAATTCACATCATCTCAGTTTACTTAGATGATCTCACCGCTCGATCACGAAAACAAGCACAACATATAGATGACTTGTGGCAAGTCTTTTTACGATGCCACAAATACAACATCTGCCTGAACCCCCTTAAGTGCATTTTTTGTGTTCCAGCAGGCCGTCTACTCGGATTCATCATCTCCCACAAAGGGATGATGATAGATCCCCTCAAATTTCAGACCATCCTTGATCTTCCTTCCCCAAAAACTCGACACCAACTACAAAGCCTACAAGGAAAGGCCAGTTTCCTTCGCCACTTTGTGCCAGAGTATGCAACAAAAGATTACGGATTCATCTGCCTGCTCTGCGCAAAAATCCCCTTTGTTTGGGATCATCAATCACAAGAATCATTCGAGGCACTCAAACAATCCTTGGCTTCTACACCATTACTCTCACCACCAGATTTCACTCGAGACTTCATCCTTTATGTGTAGGCTTCGAAAAACGCCATTGCTAGGGTCATGGTCCAAGAAGACAATGCTTTCCATGAGTATGTGATTTACTATATTAGTCAGAAGCTAACATGACCCCCATTACGATATTCACTCGAGGAGAAATTGGCCCTCGTCGTCATCTTCTCAGCTAAAAAATTGCTCCACTACATCATTTCCAATCATACTCGCATAGTGGCTGATTCAAACCCAATGCGGTACCTCTTAAGCCGCCGCCTTCTACAAGGTTGAGCTGCCAAGTGGGTAGTCGTCCTTCAGGAGTTATACCTAGAGTTTGTGTCTCCAAAAATCACAAAGGCACTCACACTAGCCACCCTCATGACTGATCTACCCCCATTAATGGCATCATCATCCCCCAAGGATGATCTCCCTGATGATTTCCTATTCGTCATATCCACAGAAGACCCATGATATGGGGACATCCTTCTCTATTTACGAACACAAAAGTTCCCAGCGCACTTCAACCATGAGGATAGGCGATGCATCCGACATCAAGCCTTTCGCCACTTACTGATTGGATATGTTCTATATCGTCGAGGCATTGATACCATCCTATGTCGTTGCCTCACCCATGACGAGGCCGAGACCATCCTCAACGATAGTCATAGTGGAGCCTGTGGTGGCCACCTTTCAAGCCTAGCAACCACCCAAAAGATTCTATCTGTCGGCTATTTCTGGCCCTCCATCTTTGCCGATTGCATAGAGGCAGTCAAACATTGCTGCAACTGTCAGCTTTTTACCCCAAAGGCAAGAACCCCCCCCACATCATTACACCCCATAGTCATTACACCCCGTAGTCATAGTCAAGCCCTTCTGCAAATGGGCAATCGACTTCATGACCATCAACCCCGTTTCGGCTAATGGCCATAAGTACATTATTATGGCAGTGGATTACTTCACTAAGTGGGCCGAATCCATGCCCACATTCGATTGCAAATCCAAAACCACAGCATGTTTCTTCTTCAACCATGTTATTACATGGTTTGGTGTCCCTAAACAGTTAGTATCAGACCATGGGGCACACTTCCAAGATGCTGTGTGGGATGAGTTGTCAACCATGTTGAAGCTCGAACACCAGTACTCATCATCCTACAATCCCCAAGGCAATGGCCAAGTTGAAGCGGTCAACAAAATCATTAAAACAATGCTCCAACGGATGGTAGGAAATCACAAAACCAACTGGCATCACATGCTATTCTCCACCCTATGGGATTATCGCACATCCACAAAAACCGCAACTGGTTTCACCCCTTTCCACCTAGTACATGGCATTGAATCAGTGCTCCCTATAGAGTGCCAAATCCCATCTCTCCGCCTCGCAGTGGAACTCCTTCTTGATACTTCAAGAATGGCTCCTCCAACTCGATCAAACCATAGAAGACCATCGAGCTGCCCTCCAAGCCATTGAAGTAGAAAAAACATGATCAAAGATCCAATATGACTCACATGTCCACCCTCGCACCTTCAGTGAAGGTGATATGGTTCTAGTTTACAAACAACTCAACGATAAATTGGGAAAAGGAAAGTTCGAATCAATGTGGTATGGCCCATACGTCATGCACCGTTGCCTCGGAAAAGGGGCTTATACCCTCATTGACTCTGATGGACAACTCATGGAGAACCCCTGCAATGGGCTCTACCTTAAGAAATTTTACACTTAAACATCACCAATGAGTCACTTCGTTTTCTTTTTTCTTGTTTTTCAATGTTTTTCACCAAAAATCAAAGGCAGCACCATCGGTTGCTAATCAAAAGTCACCCGGAACCTATTCGAGACACCTCTCACATCTCCGGGCTTGAATTTTTTATATCTCTTTATGAGACTATCGTCTCATCTTTAATTAATCAATTTCGGGACAATTTCCCACAATTCACCTTGATTTACGAGCCATGACATGATGATGCGAGTGTCTACGGACTAGCACTTGCATCACACTTCTTGATTGCAACTCATGCGAGTTTTCAGGCCCATTAAGGACTGTAATTTTAGCTTTTATTTTGAATTTTTAACACATAGTTGTCTTTTTCATTCACTGCGCCTTATGCAAACCTCTGGACCACTGTCCACAAAAAAAAAAAAATTCTTGCACGTATTTGGCATATAAATGAATCCGGACTTGTATTCACATCGCATGTGGTCAAGTTAATCCACCACAAACACACACACACACTCTCCTGACCTCTATTCGAGAGCCACCTCGGTTTGTGTGCCTCTACTGCACCGACTCGCAGGCCTCTGCTGCGATATATCCCACACATGTATTGGTATGTTTGAGAGCCTTCTACTCCGTCCATACTACATGGATGACCTTTGGACCTCTTTCCATTGTCCCGACATGGGGCACCGCATGTGCCACCATCCTTTGACCACATTGGAGTTCTGTTTAAGCTCTTTTCTGACTCCTTCAAAAAATGAAAATATTGTCGAGCACAGTTGCTTCCTTTCCCGCTCACTAAAGTATAGGAAAGGGCATCTACATCATCTCGTTTATCTCCTTTTGTTGACCATGTAGACCATTTCATGAAAAGGACCTCCTTGGCACACTCAAGCCAAGACCGTTCCCCTCTGGATACTTTTATGCTTCGGGTAGAGGGGCCGCACTTTACGAAAAAGCTCATCACCAGGTTGTCGTTAACCTCTTTTCCAGCCGTCTCAACAAGAAAATATTGCCGAGCAAACTTGGTTTCGTTCATGCTCGTAAAAGTATTTGAATGAACGTCCAACCAGTATAGGTTTAACCTTTTTTGGCCTAATTGGACTACCAACGCTAAAGAAGTCTCTCATCCCATCCAGGATGGGCGAGCTCTCTTATGTATACTTTTATCCTTTTTCGGGTATCAGAGACTACCAACAAAAAAGAGCCCCCAATGGAGTATTCTTCATGGTTTCAGACTCTCTAAAATTGAAAGCACCATCGAGCATTTACCTTCTCGGGCTCACCAAAAATCCACGAGATCGTACCATAACGGTGTCCCTAGACACCACCCCATAGATAATAGTTTGGTAGCATCCCCACATTGGGTCTCCTTTGTTCAGAGTACTCTGCAATGTGTCTTCCTTGGATCCCATCAATATCAAAAGTGTCCACCTCCTCCAAGTATTTCCCATCTGCAGCAACATTCTCGGTATTATAGCTATGATCCCATTCCCATGAGTCAGTTTCATTTGCTGCCTGGTCTTCCCTACTGTCATACTCTAAACAAAGGAAGTTTGAGTCTCCCACTCCCCCCCTTCCCCTATTCAGTTCTTTCCCTTCCCACCCCTCCCCCCCCCAATTTAGTGAGTCAATCCACAGATTGCTTCACACCTTTCAGTTTTCTCCCTCGCACCCCTGGTCAAGGAAACATCATTACCTTGGCTAGGGGCAGGTCTACCTCTGTCGATGCCAACACACATATTCTAGAGGATAGACCTAGAGGTCCCTATACCTTGGTTTCATTGGCATCATTGATGAGTTCCTTGGACCACTTGAGAGGAGTCCTTAGTCCCTCTCAGGATGGTTGTTTCTCACGTGCTCGACTTCAACTCCATCATCGCACCATTGAGATTCGTGCATGGTTTGTTCCACACAGTACTTGGTTGAAGACCCCAGATGTAACCTGAATCTAGCACATTGGTGAGTCCAAGAGAGGGACTTAAATAGGTTATGTCCCTTGTGATTTTCGAGTTGCGTTGGAGACAGTGATCTGAAGCCCCAGCAGTGCTTCGATATACCTTTATGATTGATGCAGCATACTTGTACCACAGACACTCTAACTCTCAATCAGAGAGTCCACACAGTTATGAACCAAATCCGATAGACCGTCAGTCATGAAGATATAGCATTCCATGAGAATTCCATGGGTCCAATGTACCAGATCAGTATTGTATTCAGCCTCACATGGAGGCAACCATTATTGTAACATTAGTTGTATATGATCGACTCTTGTATTTTAGAGCATAGATCAAATTATTCTTTTGACATTGTCACGAGCATGGGGATTCCTTCCTCGTCCATATACATGTCACACATTTATTGTATCTCACCCATTTATGGGAACCATATAAATACAAAAACCAAAATCCACCATGCCCTAGCCCCGGAAGCACCACCTCTACACAGTAAATACTATGATGTCCATTGGCCATACGTTGAGCTCCTTCCCTCACACATCAGGGGGTGATCTGTTAACCCAAAAATCCCCCACATAGCTCTCTATGGCCTACACCACCCAAGGACACCATCTCACAACCCCCATATCACTCCATCAAACCTTCCATTAAATCCCCACACCTCCAAAAGAGCCCAAGGATGAAGAAAAGGGATAAAAACCCCAAAAAAGAGCCCAAAATAGCCCCCTAGGAGCTAAAGCCCTCAAAAAGATGCTAAAGTTAGGGCGGAAGGGGCTAAAGCCCTGACCAAGGGCCCAAAACCCTAAAACCCCTTGGAAAAGCTATAAAAGGAGGGTGGGGGGTCACTCTCAAAACACTTCTCCCATTTCCTATTGTTATGATTCCCATGGATGCTTTGAGACCTTTGCCTCTCAAACCACCCACAATCCCTCTCCTTCATTTCCATTCCCCTTGGAGCCATTGCTCCCAAACCAAGAGAGGTGCTCCCATGAGCTAGGGCATGGTGGCCCATTCGCACCAGAGAAGGTATATTTGTGATTTTATTTTTATTTCTTTGATTCTTAATATGCTTTGCTTTCTAACCCTTATCTTTTTTTTGCAGGTTTTGTCATTAACATTGTTTTGCAGGTTTTCCATTGTAGCTTAGGTTTATTTGCAGGTTTTAAGGAGGCAGAACCCTAACCCATTTTCTGTAAAGGGGTTCACCAGTGCTTCATCTCCTTCTTTCTGTTATGTTCTTAGCTTATAGTTTAGTTTAGCTTTAGTTTTCTGTTCTTATTCTTAGTGTTGGTTTACTGTTCTGCTTCTGTTATTTCCATTTCATTTTTCTGCATTTTCACCATTAGCATGAACCTACCCTTGTGCCCTATAGGCATAAGGGAGCCATTCCTGCCCCTATAGCAAGGAGAAATCCTTGCTACAGTGCCATCTATAGAAAGAGCACTTCAGGATGTTGCTTCAGTATGGGATCAGGTGTGATCTCCTAGTTTAGCAGGAAGTAATATTGTGTGGAATTGAGTATAGCTGAAGCAGAGTATGTTGCAGCTTGTTCAGCTAGTTGTGAGGTAGTATGGATGAGGAAGCTATTGTCTAATTTATTTGATCTCCAAATGGATGCTATTTGTATATATTGTGAGAACCAAAGTTGTGTGAATTTGTCAGAGAACCCGGTGTTCCATGACAAGTCGAAGCATATCGAGATCAAGTATCACTATATCAGGGATATGGTGTAGAGAGGAGCAGTGAAGCTCCAGTATGTTGCGACGGAGGATCAGATAGCTGATGTATTGATGAAGCCATTGGATAGAGTTAAGTTTGAGTACTTCAGGGAGAATCTTGGTGTCCTCCAGATCGAATTTCCCTCCAAAGGGAAATGATGAGACCTAGAGCCATTCTGACATGGGAGAGGATTAAGTTCCTTCCATGGTCAGATGTAAGGGCTGAGCCATTTTGTCATGGTGAGAGGATTTGGTTCCTTCCATGTCAGATGTGAGTGCTGAGCCATTCTGATGTGACTGTGGGATTGGTTCCTACATGATAAGCTGTAAGGGATGAATGCCATTCTTAGAATGGAGGCACCTGGTGAGTTACCAGGAATACTCAGTCTGGGACTGAGGGCCATTCTGATATGACTATAAGATGTAGTCTTACATGATCAGATGTGAGCGCATGGCCATTCTGATGTGATTGAGGGATGTATACCACTTGATCAGATATAAGGGTTGATTCCATTGTCTAGAAGAATGGAGGCACCTGGTCAGTTACCAGGAATCCTCAGTCTTGGACTGAGATCCCTTTTGATGTGATGTGTTCACACATGGTTGAATGTAATTGCAGAGCCTTTCTGATAGGATGAGGTCGGATATAAGTGCTGATCCATTCTGGCACTATATGTTTACACATGGTCATATGTGAGTGTTGTGCCTTTCTGACAAGATGGGGTCAGATGTAAGTGCAGAGCCTTTCCGACAAGATGAGGTTAGACGTAAGTGCTGAGCCATTCTAGCGTGATGTGTTTACACATAGTCAGATGTGAGTGCTGGGCCTTTCTGACAAGATGAGGTTAGATGTGAGTGCTGGGCATGCCTTTCTGACAAGATGAGGTTAGATGTGAGTGCTGGGCATGCCTTTCTGACAAGATGAGGTTAGATGTAAGAGCTGGATAGGCCTTTCTGACTTAGGGTTAGATATAAGTGCTGAAGACCTACATGAAGGGTAGGCCTACAACCAACATGAAAAGGGCTAGCTCTGTAGAACTTCCTATGATGATAATAATCGAGATAGCACCATTTCAACATAGCATGCGATGATGATCCAGAATCGATGATGATCTAGATCAAGTGATGATCTAGATGTGATGATGATCCATACTTGATGACGATCCAGATCAAGTGATGATCTAGACTTGATGATGATCCAGATCAAGTGATGATCCAAATGCGATGATGATCCAATAGTCGTGATGATCCAGATCCCGAGACGAAGAAGAATTGAAGAAGAAGATGACTTAGAAGAAGACGAAGAAGACGAAGAAGACTCGAAGATGAAGAAGAATTGAAGAAAAAAAAGACTTGAAGACAAAGAAGACTTGAAGATGAAGATGATGAGATGATCCACTCGATACAAAGAAGAATAATAGTGCTAAAAATTGTGTCGAAAGAATACCTTCCTAGTTAAGAGGGAGTGTTGATGTATTTGTAACTTCGGAATGTATTCACGTATGTATCTTATGTCTTGTACCCCGATGTTTATTCAGGGATGTGTCTGTAATGTAATTGAGTCATGTCATGCCCCAATGTTCTGATAGAAAGGATATATAATGTAAAAAAGTCATGTCAAGTCATTGTGGGTAACCCTCCTATTTATCAAGGGTTAAAGTCCCCACAGTTCTGGGGCACTAGGGTTATTAGACTCACCTAGTGAATTCGGCCCTAGTTGGGTTTAGTCAAGTCAGGAATTAGTATAAATAGAGAGCTAGCCTGTGTATTTCATACACATTCACTCGCACTCAGTTGTAGTGCATATCTGAGGAAGGCGTAGACACTAGGGCTAGGAAGAAAGAGGTTACTGCCGTCAGGAGATCATCTCACTGTTTTGGGCTTTTCTATTTTGGTGTTGATTCTATCTCTGAGGAAGTTGCGGGGTTTTCTCCATTTATGGTTTCCCTGAGGAAAAACACTATGTTCTTTGTTTCTTGTGTTTGATTGGTGTGCTTTTCATTCTCTCAGTTAAAGATCCTAATAATGCTAGCTTAATGTTAAAAATCTAACAATAAAGGACATGGTGGTTAGCTTAGCTCAGCTACCAATGAAAAGTGTTATTATGGATGTAGTAGTGGCGGTTATCACACCTAAATTTGGAATGCTCCTTTCTAGATCTTGGGATAAGAAATTAGGGGGAACTTTACAGATGGACTTGACATATTCAGCCATCCCTGTCTTTGGAGGTGAGAATAGAAGATTATATAGAGAGTTACAATTTGCTTATATTGTGACTGATGACTTGAATCCTACAAATCATTGATTATATGTCGTTGAAAAGGATTTGGGGACTTGTATGTTGTACTTTAGTGATGATAATGATGTTGTTGGTATGTTACATGTTGAAAAAGAAAAATCAATCAAATGTACTAGGGAACAGAAAGATGAACTTTGGCAAATGTATTTTCATGGATCATCATCTAAAGAAGGTATTGGAGTAGGAGTTGTCCTGATATCTTCTGGTGGTGAAGTGGTAAGCTTGATGTATAAGTTAGAATTTATTACCACTAATAATACAATAGAGTATGAAGCTCTATTATTAGGTTTGAGAGCTGCAAAACATATAGGTATTCAACAAATATCTGTTTATGGCGACTCTGAGTTGGTTGTTCAGCAAGTAAGGAATAACTATCAAGTAAAACAAGATTTGTTGAAAGTGTACAGGAACGAAGTATGGGATATGATAGATAATTTCTTTGTGGTATTCAATATTTCTTATATTCCTAGGGATCATAACCAAACTACTGATTCTCTTGCCCTAGCAGCTACACATTTCAGGATTCCTAAAACAACTCAGCTGAAATATCCTATTGAAGTTAGGTACAGACCTTCTGTGCCTAATAATATAAAGCAATGGAGAGTTTTTGAGGATGATCTAGAAATTAAAACGTTTTTAGAGCTGACTAGTGAGTTCTCTAATTCCTTAATTGACCAAGAATAGGATGATGAAACTGAATATACTAAGGGTGTTGCAGAAAATGAAATTGCAGGTCATAAAATCATTGAGATGAAATGCAATTTTATTCCTAAGGGTTTGGTGCCTTTAGAGAGGATTTTTTTGAAGGATGATACCCCCTTAAAACCAGCTATGTAGTCTTCAGAGGAGAATGTAATGGATTTTAATATCAGCACAAAGGAACATCCCAGGATGGTGAAGATCTCAAAGGCACTTACAGCAGAGCAGAGAAACAAGTACATCAAGCTGTTAAAATAATATGTTGATATCTTTGCTTGTTCATATGAAGATTTGAAGACTTATGATACTAGTATTATACAACATCAAGTGCCTTTGAAACCAAATGTTAAACCATTCAGACAGAAACTGAGGAGAATCAATGCTGCTTTATACCCCGTCATAGAAAAGGAGGTAAAAAAGTTGTCGGATGCTAAGATCAGTGTTCCTCTTCGATATTCTTCATGGGTAGAAAACCTAGTACCTGTGAGAAAAAAGAATGGAGAAATAAGAGTGTGTGTTGACTTCCATAATATGAATAGGTATTCACTTAAAGGCAACTGTCCTTTACCAAAAATTCAACAAATATTGCAGAAGGTGGTGGATGCACAAAGGATTTGAATGGTGGATGGTTTTTCAGGGTATAACCAAATTGCAATGCACCCTGATGACAGAGAAAAGACAACCTTCACTACCCCTTGGGGTACTTTCATGTACGAAAAAATGCCATTTGGATTAATTAATACTAGAGCTACCCTTCAAAGAACTATGGACATATCTTTTGTTGGAGAGAAGGATAAGTTTGTGGTGATCTATTTGGATGACATAATAGTTTTCTCACAGTCTGATGAAGAGCACTTAAAGCACCTAAAACAAACTTTCTTGAAATGCAGAAAATATGGACTGTCTCTCAATCCAAAAAAGTCACATTTTGCTATACAGGAGGGTAAGTTGTTGGGTCATTTGGTTTTAGTTGATTGCATAAGGATAGATCCGGAAAGGGTAAAAGCTACTTTGAATATTAGTTTACCAAGAAGTAAGAAGGATGTGCAATTTTTTATTGGAAAAATAATTTTTTTGCGTTGGTTCATACCAAATTTTGTTGAAACCATTAAACAAATAATAGCCATGTTGAAAAAATATCATGAAGTGAAGTGGACTGCAGAGGCTAGGAATTCATTTAAAAATATTAAGATGGCTCTTATTGAAGCACCAGTGCTAGTGAGTCCTGATTTTTCAAAGGAATTTCTGACTTTTTATTTTGCATCAGAGGATACTTTAGCAGCTATTTTGTTACAGAAGAATAATGATGAACTTGAGAAACCAATTGCATTTTTCAGCAAGACCCTCAGAGACTCAGAGTTGAAGTACAACACTTTGGAGAAACAAGCTTACTCATTGGCAAAGGCATTAAAATTATTCAGAATTTATGTTTTACATTCTAAAATAATTGCTTACATTCCTAATGCTTCCATTAAAGATATATTAACTCAAATTGATAGTGAAGGAAAAAGAGGAAAATGGATTGCTAAGATAATGGAATATGACATGGACATTTAGACTACAAAACTAGTGAAGGGACAGGGTTTGGATAAATTATTAGTTGATTCAAATTGTCAAGCTTTAGGTCTTCATCTGATGATAGAACAACCTGTAGAAGAAGAATTGCAAGCTGAACAAGAGAAGAAAAAGATTATGGAGTGGTATGCAAAATCCACATGGTATGCATACAATGTACACTTTCTTTTGTATTTACAATACCCTGAACATCTAGATAAAAAAGCTACTATGTCATTGAAGTTGAGAGCTACTAAATATTGTTTGATAGAACAGTAACTGTTTTGGAAAGATCCAGTACATATTTTGCTTAGATGTTTGGACAAGCCAGAAATTGAGGAGGCAATCTTATAATCTGATGAAGGTGCTTTTGGAGGACATAAGTATTGGAAGGCAACTGCTTATAAAGTCTTGAGGTCTGGATATTATTGGCCTTCTTTATTCTCTGATGTATACCAGCATGTAAGAGCTTGTATCCCATGTCAAAATCTTGCTGGTAAGAAAAAGCTAGTGTCTTTACCTTTCAAGTCTATTGCAGTGAATGCTCCTTTTCAGCAGTGGGGTTTGGATTTTATAGGGGAGATAAATCCTTCTTCTTTAGGAAAGCATAAATGGGTTTTGATAGCTACAGATTTCTTCACTAAATGGGTAGAAGCTATCCCCACAAGGAATGCAACAGACAAGGTAATCATTGGTTTTATTCAAGAAAATAATCTTAGCTGATTTGGATGTCCCAAGAAGTTATTGACTGATAATGCTAAAGCTTTTAAATCCAAATATATGGTGACATTTTGTGAAGAGAATGGGATTGTTTTGAAACACTCAGCACCTTACTACCCTCAGTGAAATCATTAGAGGAAATTTCAACTCAAAATGGGCCTTTTAACTTTTATTCAAATTCCATATCATCATGTGTTAGCCAATGAAATTGATTTAAATTTGAAATACCGTATAGGTATTAAACACTTTTTTAATATAAATTTGGGGATAGGTATCATAAAAAAAACTACTTTTTTTGCTTGTATTTTTGACATATTTCCCCATGTTTTTACTCAAATTTCGATCGGGAGAGCTTGTTGGATGCGGAATTAAATTCTGCATCCAACGAGTACCCACTCAGCATACTTTTGACAGACCCCACAACCCCAAAAATAAGAAATTACTGAAAAATGGAATGATGAACTTTTGACGGATCCCGCTACCCCAAAAACAAGAAATACCTGAAAAAATGGAATGATGAAGTCATCATTCCATTTTTTCAGGTATTTCTTGTTTTTGGGGTAGCGGGGTCCATCAAAAGTATGTCGAGTGGGTACTCGTTGGATGCAGAATTTAATTCCGCATCCAACAAGCTCTCCCGATCAAAATTTGAGTAAAAACATGGGGAGATATGTCAAAAATACAAACAAAAAAGTAGTTTTTTTCTTTTCTTCCTCCAAAATTAATAAATATTATTTTATTATTTTAACTATTATTTTATTAATTCATTTTAGGAGGCCCATTTTGAGTTGAAATTTCCTCTAATCCGGGGTTAGCTAAGTCAACCAATAAGAGCATTTTTCATAGCATCAAGAAGTTGTTGAGTCAGAATAAATGGTCATGGGACTCGATGTTAAAATATGCATTGTGGGTTGACACGATAACAATTGAAAAGGCAATTGGAACTTCCC
Source organism: Pseudotsuga menziesii (assembly GCA_001517045.1). Taxonomy (NCBI): domain Eukaryota; kingdom Viridiplantae; phylum Streptophyta; class Pinopsida; order Pinales; family Pinaceae; genus Pseudotsuga; species Pseudotsuga menziesii. The sequence goes on along the minus strand of LPNX011236504.1, from coordinate 6,440 downwards.
ATTTTCAATTGGTATATGGCACTGATGTAGTGTTTCCTGTTCAACTTGGTATTCTAGTGATGAAATTTCTTCAAGACAGTCAAGAGGAACCCAGTGACATTCAAAGGAGAATTTATGCACTGATCGAACTACAGCAAGAGCGTGAATCAGTAGAAGAAAAGGCTCTGTTGTATAGAAGGAAGGTCAAAGAAAGGTTTTATAGAAAGATCAAAGAGAACACATTTTTTAATGGAGATATGGTTTTGAGATGGGATGATAGAAAGGAACAGAAAGGAAAACATGGTAAGTTTGATAATTTATGGTTTGGTCCTTTCATAGTGTCAAATATTCTAGAGAATAATACTTTTGTACTACAGACCTTGGATGGTGAGGAGTTTTCTAATCCACTCAATAGAAAATTCCTCAAACATTTTTACAGTTGTTGAGGGAAAAATATTTGATTTTCATTGTATATATCGATGTGTGAAGGTTTGAATAAAGAATCCATATCCCAATGGATATTTTGCAAAAAAGTAGACAGTTTTAGTTATAGCACAGGAGGCATTGATCTATAGGTTCTTGAAGCCTCACATGGAGGACTTCATCCCACAGCAAGAGCCAGATGTTATAGCTTGTTTTTGTTTTCTAGCTTGAATCGTATGCTTATCATAAAACATGATTTTTCTTATTGCTTTAACATTTTTGAGCTTGGTTTTTTGCTTGTAGATTTTTGTTTATGATTGATTTTATAAGTTTTCTTTTTAATTTTGTAGATTTCATAGTTTTTATGGGCTTATAGGATGTATGTATTTATGAAAGGTTCTAAAGAAATATTATAAGGTCTTATTAAAATTTATTTACCAAAATTCAACACATTATTTTGAGTTTTGGTTAAAAAAATCATTAAATAGATATTCTTGTAGCGCAAGCACAGAAAACGTGAACAAGGGCGCTACAAGAAAATCGTGCCTTTTGAAAAAGTTATGATTTTTCTCGTGATTTCCTAAATTTGCGTATGCGAGGAATTTTTTGCACCTATCAAGGATATTGATAGGTATTTGGGCCATAATAATCATTGTGACAAGTGTTTTGAGATGAGATAAAAATCATTTGTTTGAATTGCAGCTGTCCGGAGGTTAGAGGTTATAGATAATTTAAACAACAACGATCGTGCACGATGAGGGTAATTCATTATCAATTATGCATTTACTGAATGCATGAAAAATCACAAAAACCGTATTGAGACCTCGTAGTTCATGGTTGAAGAATGAAGACAGTTATCCATTTAGGGTTTGCAGGGTAAGTTGCAGGGTAAGTTATTGGTGCGATCGTGGCAATTGAATACATACTTATGAAAGATATTGGACACCTAGGAAGACAAGGAAACATAATTTTAGCAACCAAATTCATTATTAAGACAAGTATGAAACAAATTGCTGACATGCTCCATGAGTTCAGGCTCGCTTTGACAAAAGATTAGTTATTGGTGTTAACTAAGAATGCAAGTTTATGAACCCGATTTTTGCTCAATTGTTAGTCTATTATGTCAGTAGGGTCGAAATACTTATCAGTCTGTGAAGGAAAAAATTATATCAAGGGTTTAATTTTCTTAGTTTATGGTTGACTGTTAAAATAACAAAACTTCAAATAGTTCTAACTCTTTGCTGAAGGAAACACAATTAAGGTCTACCACCCAAAATGAAGAGAAGTGGGAAAACAAATAGGTTTGAGCCTTCAGACATGTCTTGGGCTCAAACGTTCCCTGACTGTGCAAGGTTATTTTAAGAAGTAGGTTGGTTGAATTATTTTAAGAAAATTGATGGCCATCATACAGAGGTTTCATACAAATTTTCTCAGGGATTAGAAAAAGACATAGTCACATTTGACACCCTAAAAATTGAGCTGAATAGAGAGTTAATAGCATAGGATACAAGCATTGCCGATGAAGCTGAGTATTGGTTCAAGAAGGTGCCTTTTGTTTTTAATTCAGAGAATTACTTGCTGCCAAATTTTGTTGCAGATTGGGGTAAAGGAGTACATATACAGAAGTTCAAACCAGAGTGAAGAGAAGCAATCAAGATCCTGCAAAGCTATGTAACTTGTGAAGGAAGATATTCCTTTGTGTTTAAATATCATTTCAGGTTTCTACAAAATTTAAATCATGAATCAAAGATGAACCTCCCTTTCTTTTTCCTTAAGAGTTTGCAGAAGATGTCTAGCAGAGTAAGGGGGCATCAGGATCATGCTGAGCAATCCATATTTCATCATGGTCTAATAAAATTAATCATAAGTACAGTGCTCCAAAATAAGGGAAAGACCTGGGATTATTTTTTATTTTGGTCTGGGCTTTAATGTGAGAAAGAGGACCAATCAAAGAGAAGACAGGTGAACAAAGCCCAGGACCTAGTAAAAGTAGAAGTAGAAGTAGAAGTAGAAGAAGAGACTGTACAAGAAATGTCTATGACACAGAGGGTTGAAAAACTTAAAAGTGAACACCAAAGGAAAATTGATGAAGATGAAAAGAAAGTTGATGAAGATGAATTGTTGACAGTTCAAAGGAAAGATTTAAATCATGCAGAAAATACCATAAATGGGGAGGTAAACCATGGAGTAGATGAAGGCCTGTTAGAACACGAACAGGTCCATACAGAAGTACATTCAGAAGCAAATGAAAGCCCATTGATTGATAAAACCAGCGTTGACAATAGACAGAGTTCACAAGAACAATTTGAAGAGAAGCTAGTTTCACAAGGAGTCAAAAGAAAGGTGGTTCATCTTGCAGCCATTAAGCACGAAGGAAAAAATTTGAGCATGTTGGGAGAAATAGGAGTAGGTTAGAGACCTAAGACCAGACCTAAGAATAAATTGAGATTGAACATGAAAAAGTTGTTAAACCCTAAGTTAGCTCAGGAGAAAATCACAGTAATAGAAGACTTTTCTTCCCAAGAAGAGTTGGAAGAGGATGCAATATTGAATTAAAAAGAGGTTAAAGGTAAGAGATAGGTTCCTTTGAAGGTTTATTAAGCCTCAACATAGACTAAAATATCAGAGCTATTAAAAGAGGTTCGAAGAAAAGTAAATTTTAGCCATCATCAGGATGATTTGATGAAGCAGTAGTCAGTGATGACAAGTTTAGGTGCAGATGAAGAAAATATTGCAGAACCATCAATTCAATGTAGTTTTGAAGGTAAGTAATATACAGGGGTTCCTATAACTATGATAGAGCAACAACAAGAGAATGATGAGGATATATTTAAGATATTGAAGATTCCTTGGATTCCAGAAGGAGTGTCTTCAGCTTCAGAAGCAAAATGTATTGATTTTGAGAATGAGAACCTATAAAGAAGCATCAAACAGTATAGGTATCAGATAGAATTCCTACATGAAACAAATGAAGGATTAGTAGTAGCCAACAGAATATTAAGATAGGATTTAGAAGAGATTAATATCCATTACCAAGAGTTAATTATAGTCTCCAAGGAAGCATTGAAGAGGAAAAGGTAGACACAAAGTATGTGTGCAGAGCTAAAGCAGACTGTTCAAGAAATAACTCAACAAAATCAGGAATTATCAAAAAGAGTCGAAGATGTAGAAGCTGAGAAATAGAGAACCGGGAGGAAGTCTCAAGCTTTGGAGGGGATAGCCCTTTTGGCAGAGGCTGCTAAATATTTGTAAAATGCTTTAAGTGATAGGTGTTGTTCGTTAATTTTTGTAAAGAAATTAGTTTAGTTTGAACAAATTTACTTTGTTAAGTGATTTGATGGTCTGACCTAAAAGGTAGTTATTTAGTTAGGTAACTGTTTTTGATGTAACCAAGATAAAACTAGGACTGTAGAATGAAGAAGGGTTTGAATTTTGTACAAGGGGAGGCCGCTCAAGATATTGTATACTGAGCTAAGTTCAAAAACTATTATGTACTTTGGATTTCTGATTATGTTATATGTGCAATCTATAAGCCCATTTTATCCTATTTTCTCGTTTCATTTCTGATTGGTGTGATCACTCAGTTTATAAATTCATTTCTTGTTTAAGGTTGTTTCTCATGGAATGCTTATGAAATGTGGATGAAACTCAGTATTGTTTTTATGCTGTTCTGGTTTATGTTTCATATATTATACATCTCAGTCTTATATTGTTGCATGATTTAGTATTTGTCTTAGCCTTATGAGTTTTTACCCGCTTGTTTACAAACTGCAAAACCAAAAACCAAAAAACTTCTTTACTTATTTTTATTTTATGAGATTGTGTTGGCTTGTTCTTTAGTAGTATGAGAAAAAATTATAGCACTAACATATTTGGTGTCGTTACCGGGGATGAAACTGAAGCATACTTTCCATGGGTTATTCATCATTCAACTAGTTTTGAGAGGTGGACAAAACCAGCAAATCATAAAGACTACATTTCACCAAACAGTTCACAGTGGATACTAAGGGAGTTGGGATAAGAAGTAGAACTATTTCACCATTACACCTGGGTGTCTCAGTCCCAGGGAAAATTTTGATAAAAAACTAGGAAAATTAAGAGGTCTCAGTCATCTCCAGCCTTATGTAACCTTGACCAAATTGACCTATTGTCACCCTTTTCATTTGCAAAGGAAGAAGAACAAGATTCATCATGGTTGAAACCTACAATCCCTGTTATCAGTTTTCAAATCTTTACTGATCCGTAGTCCTTCAAGAAAGCAAAAGCCCTATCTCCTGGAAAAGTCCCTTTATTTGAGTTTAAAGTCAGTAAGAGTCCTTTTCAGCCAAGTTCCAGTCAAGATTTTCCTTCATCTAAACCATTCAGTTTAAAAATGGCATCCCAACAACAGCCATTAGATATGATGGATAGAATGGTGGTAGCTAGGTATGCACCTTTAGTTTTACCTCAACCCTTAAATTCTCTTCTTGGTGGAGATTACCAAAAGTACTTGCCTAGGTTCAATGGACAAGGTGAGACAATAGCTGAGGAGCACTGGGATGCATTTCTCAGCTATGTAGATAATCAAAATATTGAGTCAAGAGATGTGTGGATGAGAATGTTCATACATAGTCTGCATGGAGAGCTCAGAAAATGGTTCAGAGAGTTACCAGCAAATTCCATTACTTTAACAGAGGATATTCAGGATGTTTTCATGAGACAGTGGGGTGATACTAAGGATCATACATATTACATTATAGATTTTGGAGCTCTAAGAAGGAAGAAATATGAAACTATAGCTGACTTCTCTAAGAGGTTTAACAAAATGTATGGAAGAATCCCTGCAGAAATCAAGCCTTCTGAAACTTTAGTGAAACTCACCTATGCTAATTCTTTTGACCATGAGTTTTCCTTACTCCTGAGATAAAGGAGACCTGTCACTTTACTGAATATGCAAGACGCAACATTAGAGGTAGAATCTAATATTCTTGCCTCTAACAGATTGAGGGTAAACTCAGCTTAATAAGCTTATGACAGAAAAGGTAAAATGGAGGTAGATCCAGTAGTTTCAACATCACATCCTGCAGATGGTAAAATTGATGAGATGGAAAAATTAGTGAAAATCCAATAGAAAAATTAAATAAGTTGGAATTGGAAAAAAATCCCAATAGGCCCACTAGTGGAAAATGAGAGATTAGTGACAAAAAAAATGACCAAAATCCGCATATCAATGACCACTTTTGATTTGGCGATCGCTGGTGGCTAATTTGCGGTCTTTTATTACATGACCAAAATTGGACATTTTTATTTTGGTCATTTATAGCTTGTCGGTTGGTCATTAATTTGGTCATATATTTGGTCATTAATTTGGTTATATATTTGAATTAATTACCAAATATATGACCACATTTGTGACCAAATTAATGACCGCATGACAAGCTAGAATATGACCAAATTTGGTCGCGTAATAAAAGACCATAAATTAGCCACCAAAACTGATTTTTGGTCATTGATATGCGAATTTTGGTCATTTTTCTGGTCATTTGTATCTCATAGTTTGGTCGCGTATCTCTCAATTATTGGTCATTTTATTTGCGAATTTTGGTCTTTAATCTTATTTATTGGTCACTAATTTAGTCAATTTTTAGTCGCTTTATGTATGGTCATTATATTTTAGTAGTTTAAATGGTGTCCATTATTAATCAATATAAATTTTTAATATGATATTATGTTTAAATTTTTTTTTTAAATCATACATTTATTCTCATCTAATACACATGCGAATTATGCAGTCACATTATAATTAATTACAACACTTGTAAATAAAATCTAATGCACATGTAAATCATGTAATGTCACATTAATTAGTTAATAATTACAACATTGATACATAATATAAAGTACAACCATATATATAAGTTTTAAACCATAAATTATATTATATGAAATGTCAAAAATATTACAATAAATATGAGTTTTCTCAAAAACACATATTAATTTCCATATAACTTTATGGGAAATCCATCACTTTTCAAAATATTACAATGGCTAAACCATCA
>LPNX011236500.1:625162-679521 GCA_001517045.1 Pseudotsuga menziesii | reverse complement strand
ATATATATGGTTCTTGGTTTGCCATATTTGTTAGCAATCCTAGTGTAATACCCCTCTTCACCCCTATCTTGTTGTAACAAAAATTACGAATATGTAATTGTAGTTATGTAATAGTTCTTGACGAGGAGCTCAAGGCCAAGGCCCCACCAGTGAGCATTGTAAGTATTGTTATGGTTTCTTAAATCTAACCATGCATGAATAAAATCATGGTGATGTATGTTGTAAATTGAAATTGAAAAATAAAGAAAGTAGACCTAGGAGACTGAAGACATGACACAACATAATGATAGTGGCAATGAATCACTAGGGGGGAGAGGTAAATGGTTGGGAAGCTATGAGTTGATGACGGGTGTCATATTAGTGCCTAGGGCGCCGAAAGAAGAGTGAGATATGGATGTTCACTTGAGAACCTATGTTTATAGGTTTTCGTTCTAAGAGAGAGTAACTATTTCGTTGTAAGCTAATAATAAGCTTATATTACTTATCTATTAAAGTATAGCTAATACTACTAAGAGCTTAGACAAAAATTTTAAAACATATTTTAATTATGAGCATCCTAGTTTAGATGGAAGTATCCCTAGATGTTAAAAATGTGTGTGTGTAAAATTAAAGTGTTGTATTTGAATATATATAAAAAAATTATTCTAGATAGAGTGGAGGAAGTATATAAATACAAACATTTTATCAAAAAAAATTCCCCGAAAATAACTCACAGTTCATAATTTATATTAAACCATGGACCATATTGTTCAAATGGAAATAAATTTGTCCATAAAAGGTTGTCATTACATTCTACATGAAATTAAAATCCATGTAAACTCCACTTGTTAGCACCTTGTAATTTTCCTATGGTTGTGGTAGGAAGTCACGGGGGTAACCATTTCAAACCAATCTTTAGACTGTATTCTAGCCAATACAATCAGAGAGGGCTCTCTCTATGTCACAAGGTTATTCACATATACATATGGCTTTAAACAAGCAGTCAGAATGATAGATTTTGATAGTAAAAGGATATTGGTAGATTTAAAGATGGTGAGACAGACAAACAAGAAACACCATTGGGAAATGGAGTCACATCGTGAAATCAATCAAGGGTGTTATAGTGAGAACTTAGTGAGGATTTTCCTTTGTATTATGAGGAAAAGTAGGTGTCACAAACAATCAAATATCTTGAAAGGGTGATAGGGGAAAGAGGAAGAAGCCTAGTGAGGTAAGAGGAAGCTATATGTGGCTGATCTCTTGCACCACCTTTAACAACAACAACAATAAGGATAATAGCTGATACAGAGAACTTAACAGAGAGTGAATTCTATAAAAATCATCATAAACACATAACAAATGCAGGATCTGATACAAGAAGCGCTTAATGAAACAAATTCGTCATATGCAACTAGATCACATTAGCGGAAAAACAAAAAAATGAACATGATGCAACAGGAAAATGAACTGAATGTAGAACACCATGATGAATCTCAGAAACGAAGAAAAATGTTTCTCATTAACATTCCCAAGAAAGTTTATAGAGATGCAAAGCCAAGAACAGAATTCTTTCTGAATGAAAGTTCCAACCCTTTCTTCCTCTTTCGATGGTATATTTATAGTGTAAACATGATCCTGAGACCAACCTTGAAATAGAGCCAAAATTAGTTACAAAAATGGGGATCAAAACTGAATGATCATAAAATCCTAACAACCTATGACCTGGAGGATTCTCCATGATCACCAACCAAAACAGGAAAGCGTGTCGGGATGCGCATGATGGATCAATTAAGAAAATTTAGAACAGGGACTCAGGCCTGCTAGATGAAAATGATTGGTCAGAACATCCTTCAACGTCCTGCAACAACTTAAATCCATGCATGCATCTTCACCTGCGAAATTGATTTTGGTCTGTTGATCTTTTAATCAAAACAAGGATACAGAGACACGTGTCTGAAACTACTTGCTCTGTAAAATTTTGTCGAGACCTAGAGAGTTAAATTAACGACACTTTGAACTAGCGGAATTTTCCTCAACCGTGGATCTAGATCAATATTGATCTAAGTCACTGAAACCTGCAAGTCTTCAACCGATTTCGCAAATAAGGAAATCTACTTATCTCATGCGCATGTTTCCTTTTTCCGCACCATCAATCTTCACCAAAAAATTTCCCAGCCGTTTATCTGAGATCAAGTCGCGGGCTAGAAAAAAACGGAAATCAGGATCTGTACATTTTACAGCCAAATTCTTATGTTTCTGACTTCCTCCTTTCTCCTCCTTTCCGGACCGTCGATCTGGGAAGAAGCGATCTGAGCCATATATCTGGCATATCGCGAAAGGTGGAAATCAGGATTCTAATTCTCCAGATCAAACTTCTTTTTCTTTTCCTCCCTTTTTTTCTTTTTGCGCCATTGATTTGGGAAGAAACGATCCGAGACATAGATTTGGGGGATCATGAAAGGCAGAACCCGGAACTTCAAATTTCACGATCAATTTCTTTAAGTTTTTCGCGTTTTGATCTCTACCATTTCTGTAGTTTTCTGAGCCGTTGATCCTTGGTGGGAAACCTCTGGACTGTCGATCTTGCGGAAAGCAGAAGTTCTAACCATTTTATGACCAAACTCTTATGCTTCCGACTTCCAATCTCCTACCCTCTATTATTTTCCGTACTGTTGATATTTGTGGACATTCTCTAGACTAACGATCTAGCGGATCGCGAAAAATAGAAATTGGGTTTCTAACTTTCGAGATTGAACTTCTTTTCCTTTCCCCCTTCAGCCTTTTTCTTCCCACATTGTTGATATGGGTGGAAGCTATTTGAGCCTTTGATCTTGGATTGCGGAAGGCGGAAGTCAGGATTCTACTTTTTATAATCAATTTTTTACCTCTTCTGCACTTCCTCTCCTTATTCTCCTTGGTGGAAACAATTTTTGGCCCTTTGATCTTATCTGCGGGTTGTATCTCTACCATCCGTTCTTTCCTAGAGCTATCCTTGGCCGGATTTTTCATACCAGCCTCATTTCCAAGGTCGTATCTAAGGATTTTTGATTGTTTTGACATTTAGGCTTAGTAATAAGCCTCCCAAGCAACTTCAAACCCCCTTCTGCATACCTCTAGGTCATAATATATGAAATGTTTTGGACCCTACTCATCATTTTTCACTGGTCTGGACCTTTGAAGGGGAATTATTGCATATGCCTTGTGTAGAAATATTCAAAATTTAGCACAAGTGCTAACATAAACTCCAACTTGGGGATGCTATCCTCACTGTGAGGTAGCAATGAACCACATAGACCATGTGCATGATCCATTGGGATGGTCCCAAGCTTTCCCGAAACATGCTCTGAAAATGAAAACTGAACATATACTAAAAACAAATTGGAAAATCGCTTAAAAGAAATGCTCACCATGTCGAGCTTATTTATTCCTATCTACCCTACTTACTGAACAATAATGCTCAATCGAGCAATTTGTGACTTCCAGTGAAGCCAATCAAGCAAATGATCCCATAAACAAAATTTGTCCTCATGCTTGATTAAAAATAGGAAAGAAGAACGAAAAAGGTTATGATAAAGGGATTTACTTTTACTGTAGAGACATAACCAACCATTACCACTACAAAGCTTCTCCATGTATTATGCCATTGGATCATGAAAAAATGCAAAAATTTATGTTATGTAACTATCATGACAAGGCTTCTCCCACTGAAACTTCTCTAGCATCCTGCCAAAATGCTCTTCAAGAAAACCATGCCAAGAATGCCCCTGACAATTTTCAAATGAGACATCAACTTCTTCATATAAAATCTCAAAATTTAAAACCTGGTTTCTTTCAAGTATTTCAAAGCAAATATCGATGTGTTCTTTAATAGAATCAGGAAAAATAATTTTTGAATTCAAAGGACATAAATAAATCTCCCATTTGGGATCCTCCTTTTCTTTAAGAAAATCAGGGGAAATACACTCTTCTTGACATTTTGAAATTGAAAAACATGAAGAGACATCCCATTTAGGGTCCTCAGCTTCTTTTAGGTGATCCAATCTGTTATTGCAGGTTGCTGGTTCTTGAGGTGCATCATCCAAATGGTCATCCTTACATTCATCATATATAGGTATGTTGATATTTCCTTCAAAAACATCACTAACATAATTTTCAACATTCTGATTGCATTTTCCATAAGGAAAATTAGGATGACTTTTTTCATGCACATCACTGGGATGATCACCTTCTTGCTCATCAAGATAAGGATTGGAATGCATAGAAAACTCTAGTTGTTCACCCTTCTCATCTCTCTCTTTGTGATTTAAACCCTCATGGAAAATTGTTGTTTCCTCCATAGGCTGGGATTGATGGCATGGTTGTTTACCCTTTTCATTATCTATTTCTGCAAATGTCATCTCCTTAAGATTTTGTGCTTGCTTAGAGGCTTTTAATCTTAATTTCAAATATTCGAATGAGGAAAAAATGAATGGCAAACAATTGTTTTCAGCATATTGATTGCAATATTCATAAAATATATTACAACACTCCTCCTGTCCATCACTAAGTTGATCATCTTTCTGCTCACAGACAACAGGATCGCAATGCAATGCCGAGTCTTCTAGTTTATGCCTTTCTTCCAACTCTAATTCAAGGCCTGATTCCTCTTTACGTGAAATTTCAAAAAATGAACATGTGGAAAAATAACTGGTTGAATCAGAGTTTTGGCTTATGTCCATTTCAAGAAAGGAAGACATTATCAACTTCTGGGAATTTTATTGAATATCATGGCAATTGGTTTATCTTTACTTTTGAAATAAGTATTCATGTAAAATTTCTAGGATCTCATCATCCATAAACTCCTCCTCAACATACATGTTTTTCAATTGTTCAATGAAACCTTTATCATGCGTGCAACAATCTTGAACTAGCAGCAAGGAAGGGTATTCATCTGTAAAATGTTCATGAAATACTGAATGAAAGTCTTTAAGGGAATATAAACTCTTTGCTGGAAATCTCTCATACCATGACCTTGCATTTCCTTCTAAACTAACCATGAACATTTGCATTAAAGAATCTTCATGCAATTCAACTCCCAGCTTATATATATATATATATATATATATATATATATATATATATGCTTATGAAATCTAACCAAATGAAGGGCAACATCAACACCCTTTTGATCTTTGAATCTTGTACGATATGTTTGCCACTCTACCCTAGGTATTCGATTTGGAAAACCAGGAATGTGAGCACGATTCATAGGAGCATACCTTACATCTATGGAACTCATCTTTGCAACTGAATCAGCTCCTCAAACTTTGAAACCCCTTTAACAATGGAGCTTCCATAGAACATTTACAGACTGGATTCTTTGAAGATGGAGTTTCCAGGTGAAAGAGGCATGACCTTCTTGATGCTTAACCATTGTTCACCATCAACAGTCAAAATCTAAAAATCTGTCATTCATACTCAGGGAAGATTCGAACCCTCCTCCCTGTATCGGACCTTTTGATCGCCAGTCTCCCTAGTGGAGTCACCAAAGCATATACAACCAATGTGTGTCTAGGACCAGCTACTCAACTAGGTCGTATAACTAAAAAATGTCGTTTTTCCAAGGATATAATAGTGATTATTCCCTGGCAATGACACCAAGATGTTAGCACCCTGTAATTTTCCTATGGTTATGGTAGGAAGTCACAGAGGTAACCATTTCAAACCAATCTTTAGACTGTATTCTAGTCAATACTGTCTGAGAGGGATCTCTCTATGTCACAGGGTTATTCACATATACATTTGGCTTTAAACAAGTAGTCAGAAGGCTAGATTATGATAGTAACATGATATTGGTAGATTTAAAGATGGTGAGACAGACAAACAATAAAAACCATTGGGAAATGGAGTCACATCCTGAGATCACTCAAGGGTATTACAGTGAGAATGAGTGAGGACTTTAATTTTTATTCTGAGGCAAAGTAGGTGTCACAAACAATCAAATATCTTGAAAGGGTGATAGGAGAAAGAGGAAGAAGCCTAGTGAGGCAGGAGGCACCTATCTGTGGATGAATATCTTGCACCACCTTTAGCAACAACAACAATAAGGCTAATAACTGATACATAGCACTTAATAGAGAGTGAATTCTACAATAGTCATCATAAACACATAACAAATGCAACGTCTAATACAAGGAGCGCTTAATGAAACAAATTCCTCATATGCAACTAGAGCGCATTAGCAAAAAATCACAAGAATGAACATGATGCAACAAGAAAATGAATTGAATGTAGAACATCGTGATGAATCTTAGAAACACAGAAAAATGTTTTTCATTAACACTTCCAAGAAATTTTATAGAGATGAAAATCCAAGAGTAGAATGCTTTTAGAATGAAATTTCCAACCTTTCTTCCTCTTTCGAGGGTATATTTATAGTGTAAATAGGCTCCTGAGACCAACCTCGAAACAAAGCCAAAATCAGTTACAAAAATGGGGATCAAACCCCAATGATCATAAAATCCTAGCAACCTCTGAACTGGTGGATTCTCCATCATCACCAACCAAAATAGGAAAGTGTACTGGGACACGCATGATGGATCAAATAAGAAAATTTTATAGCAGGGACTCAAGCTTTCTGGATGAAAATGACAGATCAGAACATCCTTCGGTGTTCTGCAATGGCTTAAATTTATGCATGCATCTTCACCTACAAAATTGATTTTGGATCGTTGATATTTTAATCAAAACAACGGTATGGAGACACGTGTTTGAAATTACATGCTCTGTAAAATTTTGTTGAGTCCCGAAGAGTTAAATCAACGACACTTTGAACTAGTGGAATTTTCCTCGAGCGTGGATCTAGATCAATCTTGATCTGAGCCATCGAAACTTGTAGGCCTTCAACTGATTTCACAAATCTAGAAAGCTACTTATCTCGTGCTCATGTTTCCTTTTTCCACACCATCAATATTTTCCAAAAACTTTCCCAACCGTTGATCTGAGATCAAGCTACAGGATGGCGAAAAACGAAAATTGAGATCTCTGCATTTTATGGCCAAATTCTTATGTTTCTGATTTTCTCCTTTCTCCTCCTTTCTGGACCATTGATCTAGGCAAAAGCGATTTGAGCCGTAGATATGGAGGATCACGAAAGGCAATAATCGGGATTCTAATTCTCTAGATCAAACTTCTCTGCATTTTCTATCCTTTTTTCTTTCTGCATCGTTGATCTCGGCGGAAGATATTTGGGTCGTAGATTTGGTAGATCGCAGAAGGCGAAAATCAGGATTTGAACTTTTCCTGCAAAGTTTGATTTTGATCTTTCCACTCCTGGCTTTTTTCTTTTGCCCTTTGCACCTTTCTTCACTGTTGATTTGGGCAGAAGCTCCCTGAGCCGTCAATCTATCGGAAGGCGGAACCCGGAACTTCAAATTTCACGATAAATTTCTTTAAGTTTTTCATGTTTTGATCTCTGCCCTTTCTGTTCTTTTCCAAGCCATTGATCCTTGGTGGGAGCGCTCTGGACCGTCGATCTTGCATATCGTGAAAAGCGGAAGTTCTAACCATTTTACGACCAAATATGCTTTCGACTTTCGATGTCCGTCCCTGTGCTCTTTTCCGGACCGTTGATCTTTGCGGTCGCTCTCTAGACCGTCGATTGAGTGGATCTAGAAAAACAGAAGTCTGGTTTCTAACTTTTGAGATTGAAATTCTTTGCCTTTTCCACTTTTGCCTTTCTGCTCCCTCCTTTTTCTTCCCGCACCGTTGATTTGAGCGGAATCTCTTTGAGTCATCGATCTTGGACTGTGGAAGGTGGAAGTCGGGATTCTACTTTTTACATAACAAACTACCCTCCCCGAAATGTATCCTCAATAAGGAATGGATTAGAAGTTAATTAAAATGTAATTAGCGTAGTTAATCACTTAAGGGAAGTCCATCGGAAATATTTTCTAACTGCATACGAACCCATGTGAGGTAAACTGGTGTGGTTAACGATTTTGCATGAATAACGATGTGCGGTTAGGTAAAAATTTTTAATTTTTCATGCGTGGTAGCAACCATTAGCATATTTTTTGACCCATTTCGATTTTACCCATAACCTCCATCAACGGATGTTTAAATGACCCATTTTTTATTTTTCCTAGAACCTCCATCAACGGATTTTTTGACCCATTTAGATTTTACCTAGAACCTCCATAAGCGGATTTTTTGAACCATTTCAATTTTACCTAAAACCTCCATGAGCGGATTTTTTGACCCATTTCGATTTTACCCAGAACCTCTGATCAAATTAGGCCATTTACCATGCTTGATCTCACTCACAATCCCTGTAAGATAACCCTGTGAACAAAAGAGGTCCCTTCTTGAGAAAAAAATAGCAAGATAGCCCTATGAACCATAGGTTGGTGGATCCCCTACATAAAAAAGAATCACTGATAAAATCGAATCAGACGCATTCCAGATCAAACCAATTCGAATTGCATGGAAATTTTCTGAACGAAGGGTATAATGTTTTTTTTCCAAATATGGTTGTATTTCTGTTTGGGATTCATTTAATGAATGTAATTGCTGAAAATCCATTTTTTTCATTTATATATTTTTATAAGGCTTGTATCATTTATTTTTTAATTTCTGTTGTACAATTTCAGATCACATGGGATGCAATTCTAGATCAAACTAGATCAGATTGCATCGAAATTTTTGACCAAAGACAATGTATGATGGTGCAGAATAAGTTTGCCACTGTCATTTGTATTTCTATTTGAGATTCTTCATTTTTATATTTTTATAAGGTTTGTAACATTCCTTTTCTAATTTCCATTGTACATTTTTTTTCTAACCAGTCTGGTTATAACAGTTATTTACCAGATACTGTATATGCACAGTAATCAATTTTACCCCTAGTTTTTTTATGCAGAAGTCTTATAGGACTCGAAAGATTTTATTTTGTTGTGTATGCAACGCCATAACCCTGGTTACAAGGAGAAAATAAATTAATGGTTCTTACCAAAGGTTAGTGTAGCATTTATATAGTGCCTATAGAGCTAGATTGTTTTTTTCACTGTTTATTTCCAATTTAGAGATCCCCTATGTAACCCATGTGGCCCCTTTGGGCATCTTGTCTTGATTGTAGATTATAAATTTTTATAAATCTAATCATGTTCAGTACAAACCCTAATCCATTGCCACATAAAGAATGAAATTCGTTGCCTTCATAAGTTATGGAAGAAGCTTTCTGAATACTTGTAGAAGAGGATGCTATACGAGAAAAACAACGACAAATGAAGCAACAATTATCTAAATAATGAAGGAAGTCACGACAATTATGTAAAATTTTTAAAAATGATTATTGGAGTGATGATGAAATAGAGTCTAGCGGTAATGATGCTCAGGTCCAACTTAACAATATGCAAATACCTTATCAACTCCATTGTTGCTCATCTATGCAATGTGTTAGGGGAAAAGCTCCAAACTTCGATATTGTTTCCCTTCTTACAGAAGAAAGTGGTTTAGAAGAGATCATTCTCTACAGGGTTATTGATGAGTCCCATACATGAAATGTAGAGTTGACAAACTTGGATCCTTGTGAGAATGATCCAATTCTTTACACTATTGGTACTAGTGGCACATGGACATGTAGTATAGATGATGTTTTTTCCGTACTAATGGTGTATGCAGATGATAGTGGAAAAATTATGTTGCACCATCCTTCATTATCTGAAATAAAATCACAATTATCTTCAAGGTCATATAAATATCGTTTCACTGCAGTCATCAAGCGAGGGTTTTACATGGGATCTAGGTCAGATGTGACTCCCTTATTGGGAGATGATCATTTGATGAATATTGGAAGAAAGAAATTCATTCAAATGGATGGGCTTATGATGCACAGAACAAATCCATTTGATTTTACCATAAAGGCAGGCATGTATGTCTATATTTATTATGAAAATTTGCCTGGTATTTCTGAAGAAGAGTCATTGAAAATTCCATATCCTATGGAAGTGTTGAATTGTTTAGTAGATGTTTCTACTAGTGGAGCGTTCTCTTGAGTAAGAATTTTTGAATGTGAGTTGGATGTTATTGGTAGAGGCCACCATATTCCCCAAGGTGTGAATTTACATCCACATGAGGTGTTCTATACAAAATAAGGTTTATTGATACCAACTGAAATCATTGATGGTGAGTATACATGTATCTTTTAATTCATATTTTTCAATTTATATCACATTTTTTTTCACCCAGAAAAAAACCTAGTTTCTTGCTATTCATGTTTATGAATCAAAGAAAAATTATAGAAAACACAATGTGCATAAGTTCCAAATAAAAATACCAACTAGACTCTGTGTAGACTCTTTGTAAAAACCATTAGTTGTATGTTCTACTGGATAGAATAGATTCCACATCAAATCATCAGTACATATTGATCACTATGCCTTATTGATTGAGACAAAAAAATATTAAAAGCTGGAAATGTACTAAACTAGGTAGAGTGCACATATGTAAAAGTCTTCAGATAGTATCTAATGCACAAATGACTATATACTAATTACAATGGATAGAACCTTTATCCACTAATGTGGAATCCAGAAATTCCTCGAAATAAAGTGTACCCTCTTCCAGACCAATAGTTTTCTTTGATATAAAATCTCCCTCTGTGTTGAGTTCCTTGTGAATATGAAAAAAGATAAATACTGAAAATTACTCCCAACATTTGTTAATCTTTGTTTCCACTAATCCAGATTTGTAACCTGTAACATTGGTTTCCCTTCCAACTAGTCGAAGATGCATTTTGAATCTCCACAAACCTGAAGTAATGTGATCCTTTTAAAGTTAGCAAAGAATAGTAAAGCGCAACTGGCTATCAGTTCAACTCTAGTGTTTGATCCTTTGCCGCAACCTAACCAAACACGAAAAAACTGATTGCCTAGGAATATGATATAAATACCTCCCCCACATTCACCCAATTGTGCAACTAATGTTATCTTTATAGTAAATAATGTTATTTTTATTTTTATTGCAGGCATTGTTGATGTTTTCTTTACTGTGAGATCTATCAAAAGGTGGGGCAAGAGCACTCGAAAGGGAGAATCTATTTTTTGTCGTTTTATTGCTATGAAAGATGATAAGCACACCACTTTCCAATTTCTTGCAACAAAGGGTGATGATGAAGTTGTAACTGCCAGATTAGCTGCCTCTATAGAATATGGAACTCACAATGCATTACCATCATGTATTGGATTAGTGCAGCCACATCGAATCCATCGTCACAATATCCATCTTCTTTCCTACAAAGTTTTCAACCACATAATAAGGTCTCATAACATGATACGTAGTGAATCTTTTGTGGAAATTCCTTGTTCAAATGAAAGTTTCATGGTTACTTTTGAGCTTATTGCAATGCATGTTTTACCTCCTGGGATTGTGAAGAAAAACAATGCACTAGAGTTCACCATAGAAGGCTATGCGAATCTTAAGGAGGCTATTTTCTATACATGGTCAACCTTTCTTGATAGATATCAGCTATCTTCAGGCTCAAGCAATGATATTCAACCTGTTGGAAAATTGAGAGTGGGACCAACATTTAGATTTCGGTATTTGTATAATAGCCTACAACCTCCTGTGCAGGTGCACTTTTCATGGGATTCACACCAATGGGATCCCGTCCATCATTGTTATGGATTGGGGATGAGGACTGGTGCAACCCATTTGGATATGTAAACATTATACCTATCATAAATATGGTGAATTCTGTATGAGAGATATGTGGTGTAATATCTATGGTGAAATGTTTGAACTTTGTAGTTTGAAGTTTTTATAAGTAAATATAAATTTGAATATGGGGAAATCCAAATAGTATTCTTTGTGTGCTTGTTGAGATTGTTAGTGATTCAGTCTCGACTGTGCACTTTGATTTTGTAGCCTTGTAGTATTATATGTTGACCCTACAGGGTTGCATCACATGACATATTGATGTTGTGTTATCAATGGTTTTTGTTTTCCGAGGAAAAAATATCTATCTTTGATATTTCAAAGTTTGAGAGTCAGAATATACATGTTTTAGCCTATGTGATCTTGAAAAGATACATATGTTCTATCTTCATACTATCATAATAGATATTTATCCTAGTCTTCCATAATCAACAAAATATTTGGTGAATTTTGTATGACAGATCTGTGGTGTAACATGTATGGTGAAATATATATTTTTTTTCCCAGGAAAAAAATCATACTTTTCATTTCAGAGCAGAATAAGCATACATTCTATATCATCCTTTCCTTTATTGCCTCAGTAAAGATTACCTTTTTCAGTAACTGACAGATAACATTTAGCCTATTTACCATTTTGGCTTCCAAGCCTAAATATGTCAACAAGGATCACTGACCAAAGTATACATAATCAACCATTTAGTTGCAGAGTGGGCTACTGAAAGAGGTTTTTGTCAAAAATGATTATGCATTCCTATCTTGCATTTTTATGCTTATGGCTTGCATTTTACACTGAGTGTCCATAACAGTAAAAAAAGGTTAAACATGCACCTTTCATAGGTTGACCGTGAGCATACGAGGTTAGGTTATATAAAATTAACACAAGGATATTCTTCTCAATATATTTAGCCATCCAATTTCCAAAACCATTTACTATAAACATTTAATAGGAGGGTTTGGCTTGCATTTTTATTAATGTAGGTGGATATTTCATAAATACAAGACAACCATGTAGTGTTTTTGCACAACATGCACTTTTTAAACCCAAATTGAAAAAATAAATGTATAATAATGTGGAAAATAGTAAAACATACCATTTCCAACTAAAATCACTCAAAAATACCCAATACTTAGGGTTGGGCGGACATTTCTCTGATCTGGGTAAAACTAAGTTGAAAACACAAAAGTTGTCATTTTGTCAATTTAACTTTGGACAAAAGAAACATAATTTTAAAAAATTGAAAGATAATTTTTGTCAAAAATATATCTATCTTCAACCCCATGGTGTTAGTTTCAACTAATGACAATTGTACGGACTGTGGCGTGCATTTTCCTAAGCCCATTTTTGAATATTTACACACTGTTTTTTACGTAACAACTTAGAATTTCAGTCATTAATTTTGAATTTGTCCAAGATACTCTAAATTTTAGTCATTCATGTTCAATTTAACTGCTATGCATTCCTAGCTTGCATTTTTATGCTTAAGGCTTGCTTTTTACACCAAGTGTCCATAACAGTAAAAAAATGTTAAAATTACACATTTTGTAGGTCCACTTTGAGCATACGAGGTCAAGTTATATAAAATTAACACAAGGATAGTCTTCTCAATATATCTAGCCATCCAATTTCCAAAACCTTTTATTATAAACATTTAATAGGAGGGTTTGGCTTTCATTTTTATTAATGTAGGTGGATATTTCATAAATACAAGACAACCATGTAGTGTTTTTGCACAAAGGCACTTTTTGAACCCAAATTGAAAAAATAAATGTATAATAATGTGGAAAATAGTAAAACATGCCATTTCCAACTAAACTCACTCAAAAATACCCAGTACTTAGGGTTGGGCGGGCATTTCTTTGATCTGGGTAAAACTGGGTCTAAAACACAAAAGTTGTCATTTTGTCAATTTAACTCTGGAAAAATGAAACATAATTCTAAAAAACTGGAAGAATTTTTTGTCAAAAATGTATCTATCTTCAACCCCATGGTGTTAGTTTCAACTGATGACAATTGTACGGACTGTGGCGTGCATTTTCCTAGGCCCATTTTTTAATATTTACACACTGTTGTTTACGTAACAACTTATAATTTCAGCCATTAATTTTGAATTTGTCCAAGATACTTTCAATTTTAGTCATTCATGTTCAATTTAAATGCTATGCATTCTTAGCTTGCATTTTTATGCTTATGGCTTGCATTTTACACCGAGTGTCCATAACAATAAAAAAAAGGTTAAACATGCACCTTTCATAGGTTGACCGTGAGCATACGAGGTTAGGTTATATAAAATTAACACAAGGATATTCTTCTCAATATATTTAGCCATCCAATTTCCAAAACCATTTACTATAAACATTTAATAGGAGGGTTTGGCTTGCATTTTTATTAATGTAGGTGGATATTTCATAAATACAAGACAACCATGTAGTGCTTTTTTCACAACATGCACTTTTTAAACCCAAATTGAAAAAATAAATGTATAATAATGTGGAAAATAGTAAAACATACCATTTCCAACTAAAATCACTCAAAAATACCCAATACTTAGGGTTGGGCGGACATTTCTCATATGGGTAAAACTTGGTTGAAAACACAAAAGTTGTCGTTTTGTCAATTTAACTCTGGACAAATGAAACATAATTTTAAAAAATTGAAAGAGGCTTTTGTCAAAAATATATCTATCTTCAATTCCATGGTGTTAGTTTCAACTTATGACAATTGTACGGACTGTGGCGTGCATTTTTCTAAGCCTAGTTTTGAATATTTACACACTATTTTTTTACGAAACTTAGAATTTTAGTCATTTTTTTTGAATTTGTCCAAGATACTTGGAATTGTAGTAATTCATGTTCAATTTGACTTCTATGCATTCCTAGCTTGCATTTTTATGCTTATGGCTTTTCATTTTACACCAAGTGTCCATAAAAGTAAAAAAAGGTTAAAATTGCACCTTTCATAGGTCAACTGTGAGCATATGAGGTTAGGTTATATAAAATTAACACAAGGATAGTCTTCTCAATATATCTAGCCATCCAATTTCCAAAACCATTTACTATAAACATTTAATAGGAGAGTTTGGTTTGAGAGTACATCAAAACATGTAGAGAAGAATATTACTCTATTATTATATTACTTGCTCTATTACTCTATTTTTTCCAGAATAGTTAGAATGCCAAATTTTTACTCTATTATTTACTCTTACTTTATTATTTTCAATAAGTATACTTAACATGCTAGAAAAATAAATATACTTAACATGCTAGAAAGTTAACTATATTGAAATTGAAAATGTAAGTTGTGTATAGTTTACTTGAAACACATTTGTAATTTTTATTATAGTTTGGAAAAGTTAGAACACATTTGTAATTTTTATTTTAGTTTGGAAAAGTTAGCATGCTGGTATCATGTGCATGAATTCGTGTGCATCCCCTTCTTCCTTTCTGAGTGTGCCATCATCCTACAAAATGGAAACATTAGCCTCATGTTCCATGCCATCAACTGAAACAAGGGGTTCTGAAGTTGTTGAGAGGTTCACTGTCAAAAAATTTGGAGAGAGCGCTGAGGCATGGAGTGACATAACCAACTGGCCAGAAGGTATGCTAAATGTCCTGGTCAGAGCAGGAGTGCATCATTTTCTTTTCGGTCAGTTCAATTTCAACAATGAAGAGATAGATAATGTTATTTCTAGTTATGATGACGAGTCAAAGGAATTGATTATATTTGGGAGGAGGGTTTGTCTGTACCCTGATTTGTTGTCCAGTGCAACGAAAATTCCACGCAAGGGGGGATTAATGTTGACCACCAAGAAAACCCTCAAAGTAGAAAAGGGTGAGATGGCAAACAAAATATGTGGAAAAACGGTTTTGGTTGCCCGTAATGGTTTAAAGATGCAGGATGTTCCCACGGGACTTTACAAAACCTTAATTCAAATTGTACTTAGGACAATTATGAATCACCACAAGCAAGATATTTTAGGTGATTGTATGAAGGTTGTGATTCATTGGGTTGAAGACTTGGCCATAGATGTCCCTCATCTATTGGAAATTTTTTTTGCATTTTTCACTGCAAGAGAGCAAAATGAAGAGAGTGAAGTTCAGTTACCCTGGTACACTACAAAAAATTATTGACTTATATCCACCCAACACTGTAGAAGGAAGCAGATTTAAAAATACATACATTAAGAGGTCAAAATTGGACAAAATTAACTAGGAAGCTCCTCAACAATCTCCAAAGGACAATGTACAAGTCCTTGAAGAGCCTTTTGAGTACTGTATGCAAGGTATAGGAAGTGACCACGAAGAATTTGAGGCTGTCTCAATTCTGGCCGGATTACATGAAGGTAGAGAAATAAATCTAAACAAGATGCATGATGTTGAGTTTAATGAACAAGAGGAGCATAGTGATGATGATATTTATGGTCCTGCAGAAATGCCACTTGTTATATATACACCTCCATGGTTGGGAGTTGAGAAAACTTCCTCTCCAAAATATTTTTTTGATGGTAAAATTGGTTTTAAGCCATTCGATGAAATGTTGCATTTCAAAGAAAAAATGTTTCCAATTGGTATCTTACCGCATTATAGAGCGTAGAACTTTGTAGGATTAAGCATATGCAAATTCAATACCTCTTAAAGGTAGGTGTTATTTTTCAGTGCTATTTGTCAAAAAGAAACAGTTGCCAGATTCCTTTTTTTGAAGCCTCGTTAAAATTTTCACTATTTACAGGTAATTGCAAGGTTAGAAATAGAACACGAGGATACTATGGAATATTCTATTAAAAATTTGCAAATGATGGACCTCTTTAAGATAGGAGGCATTTTCAATGCTATTTTTTAATGTTTTTTTCCAATTTTTTTTTGCTAAATTCCATTTTTTGAAGCCTCCTTAAAATTTTACCTGTTTACAGGAAATTGCAAGATTACGAGAATCCCTTGTGAAGACTATGGACAATTCGGGAAAGACAATAGAAGGCAAGGAATACGTTCTTCAGTCTTTGAATAAGGAACTAGAAAGAACTTGGGATGAATTTAGAAAGGAAAATGAGAAATGCAGAGAAGAATATATGGTTGTTCGGAAGAAAGATGAACAAACCATAGAGAGACTGAAAGATGAGCTGAAACATCGATCGAAGGTTTTGGACATTCCCCCTCTAAATATTGTTATCACCGTGGAAGCAAGATTTACGACTAAAGGCAATAAGAAAAATAGAATAATTGAAATAATGAAGGCTAACATTCAAAACATCCTTGCTGAAGACTACAATAAACATCAACTTGAGATAAATGAATATAGGAAAAAAGAGGAAAAAATGAAAAACATTATTGTTAAGAAAGATGAAGAGTTGAAAGGAAAAATAGTTGAACTTGAAAAGATTACTGCAGAACTACAGACTAGAGGAGTTGAAAAGTTAAAAGAATATGAAATTGGTAAGGGACAAAGTAGGCATCTAGTTTTGGTGAAATTTATGATATGTTAGCACACCAACATGCTTTAATAAGGTATGATAGTTCCTTGCAAAACAGAGAGAAGGCACTGGACGTAGCTTTTAATGCAATACAAGCTCATGAAAAAGTAAAAACAGGGGTTAAAAAGCTATCATGCCTCCTTAAGAATTCAAGATAATTCCTTGATGGATGGTATTGCAACAATGAATGCTGTAGCTGATCTCTCTGCATGGTCAACCATAAGCGAAACATTGAAAAAGAAGGTAGCAGAGAGGGACGATGAGATTAAAGAGCTCATATTGAAAATACTGGAGGATAGAGAATCGCAACATTTGGGATGCAAGTCTGAGATAGAAGATCTGAAATCTGAAATCACCACTCTGCAAAAGAACAACATACTTCAACGAGTAGAAATTGTGTATACTCTAGATAATACAGAATTGAGGGCAAAAGAGTTGGAGACAGAGACAGAGAAGCTCAGGAAAAAAATGACCCAAGTTCAGTCTGATTTGAAATATGCAAATGATCATCTTCAGCGAAAGGAAAAGGAACACGAAGAGAAAAATAAGAAGAATGTGGAAATGTTGAAGAAGTACATCCAAGATATAGATAGATTGAAAGAAAGTTTGCACAAATATGCAACAAAAGTGAAAGAATTAGAACGAAAATCAGAACATGCACCTGCTACAGCTTCTGAAGATCCAGAAGCTTCTAGAAAAGGCAAGAGACTAGAATGTACAAAGTTATCTTCTCTAGAAAAGGAGGACTTGCAACCTAAACCTCCCAAGCAGCCTAGAACTATGGAATAACATTATTTATATATGTTGTGTATGTAAATGCATTTCAAGTTTTAATACATATATTTATATATGTGCGTGTGTATTTTTCTCAGCAATGTATATGTTTTTGATGCATTTAATGTGAATGGTAATTTTGAATTTAACTTTTTATTAAGTGTACATAAAAGGCGAGAAAGTTAACAATATCAAAATTGAAAAGTGAACTTGTATACTGTAGGCATATATATTTAAATTTGTAAGAAATTAAAAGAGTGATAGTGATTAGTGGATATGAGATGTGAGTAGATTTGGTGACATAGGTAGATCCTAGCTGTTTGCTTGGAACTATGGATATTATAGGATATTATGGGGATGATGGATTGAGAACTTTCAAGTTCTTTATAAGAATTTTGATGCTATGTATTGTTTTATTTATGTAAGTTTCTTTATCTAATGAAACTGAAATTCCAATTTTGGAACAATGTAATTCAATTCTATTCATGCAACCAAATTTCAGCGAATAACCCAAAGCTGTAATGCCTATAGAACTGGCCTAAAAAAGACAAAAATTTACAAAATATAAGCAAACACAGAAAACAATTGTAATTTTATTACTGAATTTTTATTTTAAAATGTTTAATATGCCTTCCAACATTTGTTACATTTCCAAAATTTGGTAACATAAATGTTAGCACAATAGAATACATTTTCAGTACATCAAGATCACTAGAAATGCTTATTGCAACATAAGTTTATTTCACCATTTTGCATACAATGTTGCATTTCGATCATCTAGGACCTTTTTTCTTTTTGGCTTGTCTCATACTTCTTATAATGACATAAGTTTTTATAGGATTCTCAACATCCATCTTTTGGATATCAACTACTGCCCCTTGAATTTCTTGTTTTTCACCACTCTGCCCTATACCATTTACCGAGGATGGAACACCCTTTTTATTGTGAGTCATAGCCTCCATCATTGGCATATCAATAGCAGCTGCTCCATACACTTCTTGTAATTCATTGATTTTCACTGCTTCATTTCTTGAGGATGAAACACCGATTTTATAGTAATTTTCAGTCACTATCATAGGTATTTCAACACCAGCTGCCCCATTCAACTCTTGTGTTTGATTAGTTTGCGTTGCCACTTTCCTCTTGGATGAAACACTTAGAGTTTTACTGCTATTTCTTCTTTGAACATTATTTTTTTCCTTGCACCTTCCGAAGTGATGTGATTCACGAAAAGCCTCTTAACCATATTTTCTTATTGGCCTTGATCTTAGAAGATGATTACTGAACTGCGAGAACATATTAGTATTTAGTAGTTAAAAACAAATTATGAGTCCTCACACCATAAAATGAAAGCAGAATTAGAAACCATTTAAAATTAGGGCATACTTACTGTTGGTGGTGCAATCAATGATTTCTTATATTGTCTTACGCATGACTGAAATAGTTGTTTTACTTGTTTAGAAGTGACATCAGGGAAGCGAGATGCCAACTGTGTTGTAGTTTCGTCATTTAGTGTACTTCTTGTCTTTTCATATTCAACATGAAGTTGACATCTAATATTGGAAGCCAAAAATCTTCTTTCTTTAAAATTTTGGAAAGTACCCTCTGATCTCATAACCAGTTTGAAAAATTGTGCTCACATCTCATTTACAAGACACATTTTGTCATGTTCAAATGTGTTTCTATACTCCTTAGCAACTCCTCTTCCTCCTCCTTGGTTGCTGTTCAAAATTTTCATTTCCCTATGCTTACGTTCCATTACTTCATTCCTTAACTGTCCTAAAGTATAAGGATGAGTAGCCCTAGTCATATGAAGAGCACGGGCCCCTTGGATATGCATATAAGGAACCATATCATCTCCTAAACAACAAGAAAACAACCAAATCCACTCACTAGCAAGGAATCCAATCCTGCAATGATAGTGGATCAAATTTTATATCGTGAATGAGATAATACCACAATGCTAAAATACATAATACTATGAACTTAATATAAAATGGCGTACTTTTCATCATATTCATATTTATCATCCCCTACACACCCTTGCAATTGCACCATGTGGAATCCTTTATAAAACTTCCACATCCTCACCAACTTTTAATGCTTTTCTTCATCTGGTAGGCCTTCAATAACCTACAAGCACAACATTTCATTGTACATGATACACTACTTAATTTTCTATTAAAATTGCATAAAAATAAGAGCAAATTTCACTCTTGTGCCATCATAAAATCATGACTTATTGTTAGTCAAGACCCACATTAAAAATATTGGATAAGCTAACATAATTATTAAACCTTTAAAATACCCTCATGCCGAATGAGAATCTTTTCTGATGCGGATCCATCTGATTGCCCATAGTTAAGATCATTGTACTCTTGGCCTTTATGATGGTATGGTTCCCCGATCTTACATGGAACACCAATTTTCTCCATCACCTCCCAAATTTGAAAAAAATCATTTCCTCAATCACTCTAGTTGGCTAAACCTTGTCGTAATCTTGTGAAACATCTTCAAAACAGTTCTAATTCCGGCATGGCGAGCACAATATACAGGGTTGGACATTGAGCTAGGAGTCAGCTGTAATAAGTTGGCAGCACATGTTTCACTAGGTACGAGTTAGTTAAATAATAATAATTTCCATTTATAGTAAAGAAATAATTCTGAAATATAATTCACTCGGAGAGAGGAGCCGGTAGTTGACGGAGACGGCGTTAGGGTTTTACCCAGGTGAAGCAGGGCGAGCGGCGACCAGGCCGAGCTGGTCTACCTGCGGGAGACGGCACTATCCCTCCTGTGGAGTGCCATGGCGGCATTGGGGCAGGGGGATATTGCCCTGGTTGGAAGGGATCTCGCGCTTGGTCAGGAGAAGTTAGCCGCGGATGGAACCGGAGACAGAAGTCACCCAGGAACCAGGTCAGGCAAGAAGGTTGGCTTGGGGGGTTGCCTGCCGAAGACCTCCTCCATCCCAATGATTCAAATCAGATCTGAGGCAGTTAGAGGCAAGATTGAATCATGGAAGGAAAAGGCCTTAATTGGGAAATTTGTTGAGATATGGCCAAAGGAGAAAGATTTGATTAAATGGATAAATAGTGTGTGGAACCCTAAAGGGCACTACGACCTTCAGTTAGGCTCAAAGGGTTTCTTTACTATTATCTTTTTTAACTAGGAAGATAGAGATAGAGTCATGGAGGGAGGGCCATACATCTTCTTCTCGGTTGGGTTATACCTTCGCCCATAGAAGGATCATTTTAACCCAGAAACAGAGGATATGACGGTCGCCCCGATCTAGATTCGATTCTTCTCTCTCCCGAGTGAGTACTGGGATGTGGCGACTCTAAGCGATATAGGAAACACTTTGGGGGAATTCATAAAATTAGCAGAACAAACCAAGATCCAAAGGTATACCTCCTTTGCTCGGATATGTGTCTATATGGATCTCTCCAAAGAACTCCCAGAAGCAATCAGTTTAAATTAGGAAGACGAAGAATGGATCCAGCCCATCGACTATGAGCAACTCCCCTTTAGATGCCATCACTGTCATGACTATGGTCGTCTTGGAAGGAACTGCCCCAAACTAAGTCCTGGGGTTGATCCATCTGAACCCCATCCAGATAAAGAATCTGAAATGGATGGGTTCACACAGGTACAAAATAAAAGAAGAAGCAGAGGGGGAGGAAAACCCAATGCAAAAAAGGAGCAGGTGACAAAGGAGCATAGACCCGGAAACCCCTTTGAGGCTCTAGGGTCAGAGAATGAGGATGGAGGAGTCCCAACTGAGAAACCTACAGTAGACCAACAAGAAAATCTCATCAAAATACCAGAGGAAGAGGATGTGCAATAGATGGAAGGGACGGAGGAGGAAGAAGGAGACGAAACCCTACAATCCGGCCAATACCCTACAATCAGGGAGGCCTTCTCTGAAGTTAAAAAGGGTTGTTAATGAAGATCATATTGTGGAATATAAGGAGTTGCGGCAACTCTAGGAAGTGGAAAACACTAAACAGGAAAATCAAGCAGGAAAACCCAAATATTATTTTCCTTCAAGAAACAAAGTGCTGCCTTGGGGGTTTAGAGAAAATTAAGGACAAAATTTGGAAAGGCAGTCATCTCATGGCTCTAGATGCGGTCGGACATTCTAGAGGTGTGAAATTTTTTTGGCAGCCTAGGACTGTGGAGCTCTCTGACTCGCGCACAAACAAGTTTGCTCTCATGGCAGACTTTCGTATCCTGGATTCGGGGGTGAAGGGATCCTTGGGAATGTTTATGGCCGAGCAGTTTCCTCGAGAAGCAGTCCTTCCTAGATTTCCTCAACTGGCTCAAAGAGAAAACTGGGATGGGAAATTGGGTGCTCGGAGGGGATTTCAACCTGATTGCAAACCTTGGGGAGAAGAAGGGAGGAAGACAATCCCTGGAAAAATACCGGGAAGCTTTCTGTGAGTTTCTATCCCAGAGCTCGCTCGTTGACCTAGAAATAGGCAATGGATGGTACACTTGGAACAATAAGAGGGGGGGGAGCATTTGGTGGCCTCTCTCCTTGACCGCTTCTTGGTGTCTGAAAATAGCATGCACAGCACGGGGGAAATTATGGCTGATGTTATTCCAGCAGCAGGCTCTGACCACTAGCCCATTAGCTTGTCATCGGATTGGTCATGCCCTCCTATGGGAAAACCTTTTCATTTTGAACACTTCAGGCTGGAACATAAAGACTTCAAGGACCTTGTAAATCAGTGGTGGCAGGAGCTGGTCTCCCCCCCCAGGAACCGTCATGTTTCGCTTCCAGCAGAAACTCAAGGATCTGAAGGCCAAAATCCGTCCGTGGAACAGGGAGGAGTTCGGGAACATCTTTGAGGACAAAAAAAAGCTACTAAATGAGCTGGACCTCATCAATAAACAAGGCATGGAAGTAGGTTGGGATGAGGACATGAAAGCCAAAGATAAGGACTTAATGAGTCAGATCGAGGACAGGGAAAGGTAGGAGGGAATATTTTGGCAACAGAAGGCGAGGGTTAAATGGCTGTAGAAGGGAGAAAGAAATACCAAATTCTTTCATAACTCGGTGATCCAGAACAAGAACAGTTCTAGAATCCAAAAACTTAAGAAAAGGGAAGGTAGCAGGGTGGAAACCAGATGAGAGATTGAAGTTGAACTCACACAACACTTCTTTGAGATCCTAAGTGAATATGGTGGGGATAGAGGACAAGATATTGAACGAATCACCATCTTACTTCCCAGGGTATTCACTGGTGAAAAAAATGAAATGATGACCAAGCCAATAGGGATGAAGGAGGTTGAGGAAGATGTCAATCAAATGGCCCTAAGAAAATCTCTTGGCCTTGATGGTTTCACAGCCAACTTCTTTCATCACTTCTGGGACCTTGTCAAGGAGGACGTGCTAGATATTGTTGAGGAATCCAGGAACAACAGGGGTGTCCTTAAAGCATTCAATGCCAACTTCCTCACGCTAATTCCCAAAGAGGCAAGGGCAGAAACTCCTGACAAATTCAGACTGATAGCGTTATGCAATGTCATTTACAAAATGATCTCCAAGGTCATTGCTAACTGGATCAAACCCCTCCTCCCAAGGCTTATTAGCCCAGAACATTCGGGTTTTGTGGAAGGAAGACAGATCCTGGATGGGTTCATTCTCGTCCAAGAGGTGCTGCACTCACTCAAAATCATGAGGGTTCCAGGTATGATGATCAAGCTTGACATAGCAAAGGCGTATGATAAAATAAATTGGAAATTCATGGAGAAAATGTTGGAAGCCTATGGTTTCTGTCAAGGTTGGGTGGAATGGGTCATGGGTTTAGTCACAAATCCCTTCTTCAACATCCTCCTTAATGGATCCCCGACTAACACTTTCCAGCCTTCTCGTGGTATCAGACAAGGTGACCCTCTGTCTCCTTTCCTCTTCATCCTTATGGTTGAGGGTCTGAGTCACCTCATCGCTGCCTAGGCTAAACGAGGGGAATTAAGGGGATTAAAGGCCCACTATGGAACGACACCTCAGACACACTAACAATTTGTTGACGATATTATGCTTATGGGGCACTCTTCAGTCCAAGAAGCACAAAGCTTCAAGAACAGCCTCGATCTCTTCAAAAAGGCCTCAGGTTTGGCTGTCAACCCAAATAAGTCTCAGGTCTTCTTTGTTAACACCCCACCAGCCACTCAAAGGAACATATTAAGGATCTTGGGATTTTCGAAAGGTGTTTTCTAGTCCAAATACCTTGGTATCCCCCTAGGGTTGGGAAGGCTGCAGAAAGAGTCTTGGCAGGAACTATTGGATAGAATGAGACAAAAAATTTCAGGCTGGGTGCTGCGCCCCTTAAATTTTCCCAGCAAATTGATCCTGGTCAAACCAATTATGCAGGCTATGCCTACCTACCTCTTTTCGATTCTGGCTACCTCCAAGTCTATCCTCAAGGAAATTCGAAGACTGCAATGAAATTTCTTTTGGGGTGGCCGCGAGGAGAAAGCTAAATTCTCTCTGGTGTGCTGGGAGGATATATGTCGACCAAAGGAGCAGGGAGCTTTAGGCCTCAGAGTCCCTGAAGTGATGTCTGAGATCCAAGGAGCCAAATTTTGGTGGCGATGGGTAAACCACACTTCGAAGCCTTGAGCCAAAATCTGGCACATTAAATATGCTTGAGACAGGCCCATACAACAACTGATTAGTTCAACGATTCCCCAAGTGGTTCCCCCATATGGTTGAAAGCGTTGGCAGGTAAGAATATTGTCTAGGATCATAATTTCTGGGAAATCAGGGATGGCAGTAGGGAAATTTTTTGGGATGATTCGTGGAATCAACTTCCCATCCTTGGCAGAGATCCGAGATGGTTGCATATCAAGGATAAAGTGATTAAGGGGGGAAAGATCCAAGTGAACCAATCTTGAACGATTGGAACTCATATGGAGCAACGCCAATGGGATTTTCAGGAAAAACCTGATCTCACAAGTGAGTCTGATTGGGAGGCCTTTCAGGAAGAAATGAGTAAATGATTCATCAAGGTTCAGGAAGGTCCCGATGTATTAAGATGGGGATACACCAATAGAGTCTCCTTTAACATTAAGGAAGCCTACAACATCAGGCTCACTCACCACACAAAGGCTGACGACATCTAGAAGAAAATATGGGCAGTAAACCTCTGGCCCAAGGTTGCCCTCTTTGTTTGGCTAGTTGTGCGTGGAAGGATCCTCACCAGTGAAAACTTAAGAAGGCGAGGGGTGCAAGGACCCTCTTAATGTTGCTTGTGCTACCAAGAGGAGGAACATGAGCCAACTCCTCGATAAATTCACTTATGCAGCAGCTGTGTGGGACAAGGGAGCGATGAGATTTCAACGAAGTGACAGAAGGCGGGGCCAACCAGCTCAAACCCTTAGAGAATGGCACCCAAAAGCTTACAAGAACCCTATCATCAGAACAATCTGGGATGCCTTCCCACGTATGGCCATGTGGTGCTTATGGAAGGAATGGAATTCTCAGATCTTCAGGGACCAGCATAAAGATGTGGAGACGGTTTGGAAAATGGTGAAGGATAACTTGTTGTCATCCATCCGATGCATGCAATGGCATGATCAGGACAAGATTATCCCTCGTGAAGAAGCTGAGATTGCTGCGAATTGGGGTCTTGACAGAACCATGATGGATGGCCTACGACGATGGGACAAGATCTGTCAACCTTCTCATCGATCATCGAAGGCGACTCATACATTCTCATCCAAATGGAAAAACGAATGGTGAATGGTCAAATGGTAGAAAAAGTATCTCCCAGCTGGCGTCTCACCAGTAGGTTGGACCAAATCCGTGCTCTCCTTCACTCCTACCCAACGATATCCTTCTACCATGTTAGACGGGAGGCCAACAAAGCAGTCGACCTTCTAGCAAATGTTAGTGTGGAGGGCGGACCGGGCTACCGATGCGACAGACTAGAGGATTTTGGAGCGGAGGAATGGGCCCAACACTGCAGACATCTGGCCTCAAGGGACGTGAACAGTGAGGCATAGATGGCATGTGCAGAAGATGGCGGGATAGATGGGGGCAGGAGGCGTGGACACGCCTACACGAGACTATCCTAATGTTGTGCGGGCATTTTGGTTTAAATGATCGCTAGTACTGGAGGCTGTCCTTCACCATCATTTCAGTTAATGCTGTTGGGACCGATAAGATGGGCGATATGCGAGGGGATCGTTGGCAGGATTGGGCTTTTAATTACCACAGGAGGGCCACTGCTGATTTTGGTACGAGGGCTATCATTCTCATGATAAGCATGACGCAAGCCAAGGTCAGGGATGGGAGAGCTCCCACGTGCTCCTCCCTTTCTTATGCTACTAAGGCCGTTCCTCCCACCATTGAGCGTTGAATCAAAGGATTCAGGCTCTCGATTCATGTTCCCACCCCTATTTTCTCCCTGGTGTTTGAATTGGTTGGTGCCCCCTAGCGTCGCTTCCTACTTCTCTTCTGCAATCCTACCCTCTGTTTTATGGCTCCCAAGCAGCAGTTCAAAAGAGATTGTTGCATAGGAGAGGCGTCTGTCGATCCTGATGATGGGGGGAAAGCCATTCTGTGATGGACCTGTCAAACCACTAGGGCCAAGCTCCAGGCCTAGGAGGAGGCTGAGCACTTCAAAGGGCATGTTCTGCTTGGAATTCACAGGGAAGTGGAAGGGTGGTTAAAGAATTATGGGTTGAGGTGAAAAGCATGCCGAGGGAACGCCTCCATGAGGGGGTGGCGGACTGGGTCCTGGACCCTAGTAACACTGCAGGACGCAACTCTGCCTATGATCGCATGCTGATGACTTATTAGGTGACCATGCGGCTGGTGGGTCACTCCTCGGTGGTGCGTGAAGCCAAGGGAGATGGGGACGCGGAACCAGTTCACTTTTGGAAAGAGCATAATAGTGAGTGCCATACTATGCACCAGAAAATTGACATCATAGCGGCCACGTTGGGATTCCCATTCCATCCAGTATATCGAAGAGCTCTGGAGTGTGTTCGGCCGTGGGAAAGGGACAGCAGGAGCGGTCCAGTGGAAGCGGGAGTTTTAGTGGGCATCCTGAATGCGGCTGTTCCCAGCATGTCGCTGCAGCATCCTTCCCGTCTGTGGCTCCTCGATGGGGACCATCTCCTCCTGGCCGGGTCTGATCTTTTATTTTATGTTTGAGTATCTTCAGGATATATTTTCTGCTAGAAGTTGCTTAGGTAGTCAAAGCAGCAGTAGTAGTGGTAATTGTATAGTTTATGGAGATTTTCGAATTTATAGGCCTTATAGAAATTTTGTTTTGATAGGGGAAGGACAACTTTGTAATTTTGGTAAGACTGAATGTAATGGGGGTAATTGGAAGACATGGGGAAACTCTGTATATTTTTTGAAAAACAGACCAAGTCTGAACTCGGATGGAGTCAAGGACACCCAAGTATCGAGACTGCTCTAGTTGAACATCTGCTATGTAATTTTGCCCCTATAAAGCAATACAAGTTTTATTTACAAAAAAAAAGAAATAATTCTGAAAACATGTACCTTTTGATCATTTGTTCTATTCATGAGATACTTTTTGATAATATTCAATTTTGTGCTGCATAAGGCTGGTTGAATGTCTGTAATACACTCATCTAGATTTTCTTCCCATCCTTTAATGCTTTGTTTCAAAGTAGGATTCAATTCCTAAAATTTTAACACAAAGTAAGATTAAGAAAGTCATGGAAAGATATCAACAAAAATCAGTAAACTTTTAATAAATATG
This sequence comes from Pseudotsuga menziesii, assembly GCA_001517045.1. Classification (NCBI taxonomy): domain Eukaryota; kingdom Viridiplantae; phylum Streptophyta; class Pinopsida; order Pinales; family Pinaceae; genus Pseudotsuga; species Pseudotsuga menziesii. Next base: position 651,863 of record LPNX011236500.1, on the reverse strand, counting down.
TAAAACGTAATATGAGCAAGTTCGGTGACATTGCATAAAACTTGGAAATTCTACGAATAGTATCCCCATCTTGAATTTTGATTTTATCTATAACCATGTGTATAGCTTTTTTATGGCATATGCACCAAGGACAAAAATTATTCCCCATTGGAGAAGCATTATTATTGCATACTAAACTGCATATGGCCACTAGATAATGGCACTCGAACAAATTCACTTCCACTACCCTTCCATCTGGCATTAGGATCCCGTCTTGTGAAAGTTTGTTTATCTAATTCATTAAGTCATCCTCATTTGTAGGATTAGCAGCATGTGCTAAAACCTGTTTATATTCTTCCTTTCCATCCCATTTTCCAAGGCTTACACAAGACTTCAAGCCACTATCTTCTAGTAACTCAAATAATATCTCACATACCTACCCACCTCGATCATAATGTACAGGAGAATCAATACCAAGTTTGAAAGAAACTTCAATGACTCTACTTTTAGTCCTCTTTTCATAGGACTCAACCATAAAGGAAGCATATGACTTTACTTGCTTCACTCTAAATCCATATGTCAGACCATCAGTTCTCTCCCAACCCATATCAATATCCTCAGCTTCTTTGCTCCACTTTTTCATCTCCTTAGAAACTGAAGTTGGACTAACCCCTTGCAATACACCATGACGTTCAATCCGCTTCAGACATTGCAAAGCCTTATGTCTCATGCTTGATTCAATAAATACAAAAGCCATATTCCTAGGCATAAAATCATTATGAATCTCTTGCATAACAATTGATTGAAGTTTATGAAGCACTCCATCTAGGTGTTCAAGAACATCCTCAAATTTAGAATCTTCACTATATTTTTTTGCTCATGAAGTACCCAATTCCAAAAATAATGTCATTTTCATCTACATCTTCAAGTGACTTCCCAGAGAACCATCTACCAATTTCCTTAAATTTTTTCTTCCCCTCATTTAGTCTACGGTTAAACCATCTAGACCGCTTCTTAAGACTCAATAAGGATGTCCTTAAGCGGTTTCCTGCTGACCTTCTAGTTACAGCATATGTAGTTTGATCTGTTGAACACCCTTCAGGAATTGTACTAAAGTTTGTACATCTACAGAATTTTGATTTTCTGTAGGTGCATTTCTATTCATTTGTCCTTCTGGAATTTCTACTGAAGCTTCAACATCTGCATAATTTTGATTTTCTATAGTTGCTTTTCTATCCATTTGTCCTTCAGGCATTTGTACTGAAGCCTGTACATCTGCAGAATTTTGATTTTCTGTAGTTGCATTTCTATCCATTTGTCCTTCAGGAATTTGTACTAAATCCTATACATCTACAAAATTTTGATTTTTTGTAGGTGCATTTCTATCCATTTGTCCTTCAGTCATTTCTACTGAAGCTTGTGCATCTGCAGAATTTTGATTTTTGTAGGTGAATTTCTATCCATTTTTTCATGAAAGGTAGTTCTTTCAACTGTTTCATGACTTCTATTTGTATCCAACTTCTTAAGGGATGCATGTTCAAATTGTTGTCCACTAGGTAGGATTACACTTTCATTCCCTTCAACCGTAACCAGAGACAAAAGCAACCTAGGTTGTTGAGCAAAACAACCTTCTATACTTTGATACAAATTATTTGTAATGGTAGCATCATCAACAGTTGATCTTTGAGGGACATTTCGGACTACAATATGTGAATCAAAGTTAATAGTATGGTCAGGAGTTATATCTTGTACATTACCATTTCCCTCAATTGTAATTGGAGTCAAAGGCTGCCTAGGTTGTTGACAAACATTGTTGTTTGTCACACATTGCTTACATACTGGACATATAATTTCAACAGTTGTTGCATGATTTCCCATTGTTTGATGGAAATTCATAGTATTATTTTCTGGTATGGAGTTCTGATCTGTAAGTGCTTGACAATGTTGACGGACATCACGAATAACAACTCTTTTACCCCAACAAGAGTGAATTGAAGGATAATATCATGTGGGGGGGGGATTGGAATATTATTCAATTCTACTTCCTTGTGTTGACCTCTTTTTCGAGGAATATTTTGTTGAGATGACTGGTTCGAATGATCCATTGATGAGCTATTCTGCAAAATCAACAAAATAATCAACATTAATACAAAATATAGTTTTTTTTTGTATAAAAAATACTTTTTATGTCTAAAAAGGAAAATATTGAATAGTACAAGAACAGGGGAGGAGAAAACATATATTCTCCAACTTAAGCCACTTAAAAACACCCAGGAGGGAACTTATGCTTGCATTTTAGTGGACTAAGCGGGCATTTCACATTTACAAGGCAACCTTGCAATGTTTTTGCACAACAGAAATGTTTTTAGCCAAGATTAGAAAAATAGAAGTACAAGAAGGTGTAAAACAATGAAAAACACCATATCCAACTGAGATCACCCAAAAATACTAAACAATGAGGGCTAAGCGTGCATTTTGTAGACCTAGTCAAATAAAGTTCAAAACAAGAAAATTGCAATTTTCAAAATTTTACTGTACACAAAATAAACATATTTTAAAAATTATGAAGAAGGTTTTTTTCCATAGTATATATAGCTCCAGGTATATGGCTTTAGATTTTGAAAATCACCTCTACAAACATTATGGCGAGCATTTTTTTAAGCCCAATTTTACATATTTACACTCTACTTTTACAAAACAAAATTGTGAATTTAGACATTCTTTTCAATTATGACCATGCTACTTATAAATTATGATAAGTCATATATGTATAATACATATAGTATGATATAAATATAATACTATATTGAGGCTGTGGGCCCACTACAAGATCCTCATGCAACTGTTATGAGACATATCTAGACTTCATGCAAATATTATGAGACATATTTGGACATGTGTAAGAAAATGGGAGGAAGAAACATATATTTTCCAACCTAAGCCACTTAAAAATACCTAAGGATGGAACTTATGCTTGCATTTTAGTGGACAAAGCGGACATTTCACATTTACAAGGAAACCTTGTAATGTTTTTGCACAACAGGCATGTTTTAGCCAAGATTAGAAAAATAGAAATACAGGAAGGTGTAAAACAATAAAAAAACCATATCCAACTGAGATCAAAATACCAAACAATGAGGGCTAGGCGTGCATTTTACAGTCCTAGTCAAATAAAGTTCAAAACAGAAAAATTGCAATTTTCAAAATTTTACTGTACACAAAATAAACATATTTTAAAAATTGTGAAAGAGGTTTTTTTCCATAGTATATATAGCTCCAGGTATATGGATTTAGGTTTTGAAATTAACCTCTACAAACATTATGGCGGGCATTTTTCTAAGCCCATTTTTACAGATTTACACTCTGCTTTTACAAAACAAAATTGTGAATTTAGACATTCTTTTCAATTATAACCATGCTACTTATAAATTATGATAAGTCATACATGTATAATACATATAGTATGATATAAATAGAATACTATATTGAGGCTGTGGGCACGCTACAAGATCCTCATGCAAATGTTATGAGACATATCTGGACTTCATGCAAATATTATGAGACATATTTGGACATGTGTAAGAACATAGAAGGAAGAAACATATATTATCCAACTTAAGCCACTTAAAAATACCTCAGGATGGAACTTATGCTTGCATTTTATTGGACAAAGCGGGCATTGCACATTTACAAGGAAGCCTTGCAATGTTTTTGCACAACATGCATGGTTTTAGCCAAGATTAGAAAATAGAAATACAGGAAGGTGTAAAACAATAAAAAACACCATATCCAACTGAGATCACTCAAAAATACCAAGCAATGAGGTCTAGGCGTGCATTTTACAGACCTAGTCAAATAAAGTTCAAAACAAAAAAATTGCAATTTTCAAAACTTTACTGTACACAAAATAAACATATTTTAAAAATTGTGAACGAGGTTTTTGTCCATAGTATATATACCTCCAGGTATATGGATTTAGGTTTTGAAAATCAGCTCTATAAACATTATGGTGAGAATTTTTCTAAGTCCATTTTTACAGATTTACACTATGCTTTTACAAAACAAAATTGTGAATTTAGACATTCTTTTCAATTATGACCATGCTACTTATAAATTATGATAAGTCATACATGTATAATACATATAGTATGATATAAATAGAATACTATCTTGAGGTTGTGGGCTCGCTACAAGATCCTCATGCAAATGTTATGAGACATATATGGACTTCATGCAAATATTATGAGACATATTTGTACATGTGTAAGAACATAGGAGGAAGAAACATATATTATCCAACTTAAGCCACTTAAAAATGCCTAAGGATGGAACTTATGCTTACATTTTAGTGGACAAAGCGGGCATTTCACATTTACAAGGCAACCTTGCAATGTTTTTGCACAACAGGCATGTTTTTAGCCAAGATTACAAAAATAGAAATACAAGAAGGTGTAAAACAATAAAAAACATCATATCCAATTGAGATCACTAAAAAATACTAAGCAATGAGGGCTAGGCGTGCATTTTACAGACCTAGTCAAACAAAGTTCAAAACAGAAAAATTGCAATTTTCAAAACTTTACTGTACACAAAATAAACATATTTTAAAAATTATGAAGGAGTTTTTTGTCCAAAGTATATATAGCTCCAGGTATATGGAATTATTTTTTTTAAATCACCTCTATAAACATTATGGCGGGCATTTTTCTAACCCATTTTTATAGATTTACACTCTGCTTTTACAAAACAAAATTGTGAATTTAGACATTCTTTTCAATTATGACCATGCTACTTATAAATTATGATAATTCATACATGTATAATACATATGGTATGATATAAATAGAATACTATCTTGAGGCCGTGGGCCCGCTACAAGATCCTCATGCAAATGTTATGAGACATATCTAGTCTTCATGCAAATATTATGAGACATATTTGGACATGTGTAAGAACATTGGAAGAAGAAACATATATTCTCCAACTTAAGCCACTTAAAAATACATAAGGATGGAACTTATGCTTATTTTAGTGGACTAAGCAGATATTTCACATTTACAAGGCAGTCTTGCAATGTTTTTGCACAACAGTCATGTTTTTAGCCAAGATTAGAAAAATAGAAGTACAGGAAGGTGTAAAACAATAAAAAAACTTCATATTCAACTAAGATCACTCAAAAATACTAAACAATGAGGGCTAGGCGTGCATTTTATAGACCTAGTCAAATAAAGTTCAAAACAGAAAAATTGCAATTTTCAAAACTTTACTGTACACAAAATAAACATATTTTAAAAATTATGAAGGAATTTTTTGTCCATAGTATATATAGATACATGTACATGGCATTAGGTTTTAAAAATTACCTCTAAAAACATTATGGTGGGCATTTTTCTAAGCCCATTTTTACAAATTTACACTATGTTTTTACAAAACAAAATTATGAATTTAGACATTATTTTCCAATTATGACAATGCTACTTATAAAATATAATAATTCATACATGTATAATACTTATAGTATGATATAAATATGATACTATCCTAGTGCTATGGGCCCAGGCCGTGGCATGCATTTTTGTAATCCTAGTTTTACATATTTACACTCTGTTTCTTACATAACAACTCGGGATTTTACTGATTAATTTTGAATTTGACCAAGATACTTACAAATTATGAATATGTACATATTTAATGCATAAAGTATGATACTCTTTACTATAATAAAGTCATAATATATGAATGGTCAAATTTGTTGACTCATTTTAAGTTTAAAAATCTCCTTCTCTGCAAAAATGACACTACAGACACTTTTGGTACCCAAATTGAAAACCTATATGTACATTAAGGTGGAAAATACTAAACCACACCATAACTTAAATCACTCAAAATTACTCAATAGTGACGGTTAGGTGGGCATTTTTATGAACATGGTAAGACTTGGTTCCAAACATAAAATTTGTTATTTTGTCAAATTAACTACGAGCAAATGAAACATAATTTTAGGAAACTGAAAGAGGTTTTTTTCAAACATATATTTGTCTTCAATCCCATGGTATTACTTTAAATTAATAATATATGTATCGACTGTGGCGTGCATTTTTTTAAGCCAATTTTTGTAGATTAACACTCTGTTTTTTACATAACAAATCAGGATTTTAGTGATTAATTTCAATTTCACCGAAATACTTACAAATTATGAATAAGTATATGTTTAATGCCTATACTATGATACTCTTTATTATGATAAATTCATGGTATCTTCATGATCCAGGAGGATATTGGTGGCCATCGACCTATTCCTCTTGGACCCCCACCACTGTTTCTTTCAGTTTTCCAGTTTCCTTAATTGTATTACAATTTACTATTTTTGGCAGTTTTTGGGTCCTAAACTTTCAGATCCGTTTCGAGGCCCTAAATGACATTTTTTTGGCATCGAATAGTCGTGAAAAATGAATTCGTTCTAGCCCTAATATTTGTCATTTATGGATGTAGTCCTTAAACAGATATTTCTAACGATGTATCATGCACGTCAAACGGAGGTAGTATGCTAAAGTTATGACCTCAGGAAATTGATGTACCAAGTTACCCAACGGGGCCCACATTCTGGCATTTCACCTCCTAGGGTTAGGTTTTTGGATGTGTAGGGTTTCCATTGTTTCTCAATAATATATAGGCCTTCGAGCCTCATTGTAACATAGATTTCGAACGCATGTAGCTGCCACATCTCTTCTTAGAGATCAGCTACCAACACTCTAGCTAGTTTATTTCCATTCTCTATGTAAACCAGTTTCAGTTATTGATTAATGAAATGAAGTGTTATTTCCACTGCTTATTTGTTTCTATGGTTATTTGTGTATTCTATTGCATTCTCACTTAAATCTGGATCAGTGGTATCAGAGCAATCTGCTCTTTCTCAATCCTTCTTTGCATGTCCCCAACGAGGGAGGGGTATAAAGAGTTAGGGATCGATCTGGTTGAACCTTTGCAAGATCAGCCTCGCAAATCCCGACGGCCACCCATGTGGGACGAAAAGAAAGACGAGGGCGCAGAAGATCCTATCAAAATGTTGCTCGAGGAGGCCCTTGAAAAACAAAGGAACGCGATCATGGATAACTTCGCCCAGATCCTTTAATGACTTCCCACTGGCGGCACATCTGCATCTAGCAGCTACTCTGGAGGCGCAACCCCTTTTAAGGTACAAGTAAACTTCGACATTCCCATATTTGATGGCTGAATAGATGAAGACACCGTAAATAGATGGTTGAATCTATTAGAAGGATATTTCTCGGTTCATGACTTTTCCAACCGGGAAAAGATTACTTTTTCTCTCTACTCAAAGCCGCCCCCCATGTCAAGGACTGGTGGGAAGCCTACTGTGAGAGAAAGGACGAGGAGGAACCCTCTCTATTCTCGGATGTACCCACTTGGAATTCTTTCCAAGATGCCATAAAGGGACAATATTATCTTGTGGGGAGATATGAGGACACGTACATACAATGGACTACGATGCGGCAGTAAAGAGATCAAGATGTGCATGAGCTGACGAATCTGTTCCATACCCTGCGCACCAAGTTGGGTATCAAATATTCAGAGAAAAATTTGGTGTTGAAGTACTGCAGTTGTCTGCACATATACATTCAGGAGGAAATGGAGTTCCTCGACATCTCCTCGCTTGGTACAACATATCGGTATGCTGCCAAAATTGAGCATTCAAACAAAAAAAGCGAGACTTTGGGTCTGTGGATTAGAGGCAAGGGAAAGGTGCCCCCAAACCACAAAACCAAGGACATAGCCAAGGCATGGTGACTCAAGAAGACTTGCCAAAGCTGCAAGCAAAGAGAAACATTGCAAAGCTGAAGAAGGAAGCGGGAAAGTGGTGCGAGTTCCATAAGAGCCCCACTCACAACACAAGTGAGTGTCGGGCTAAGCAGTCACTGGTGGATGAGATAAAGGCTTCTGAATTAGATGCATACTCTGACATTGGATTTGAACTTGAGAAGGGGAATGATAGAGGGAAGAAGATTATCGATGTAGAGCCCAACGCCATTGTTGCCACCACAAATATCCAAAAGGAAGAACTAGAAGATTCAGAGGAGGAGCGTCTTTTCCACTACCAGATGTGGGTAAAGGGTTCCCCGCTACAGTTCATCGTCGAAAGTGGGAGCTGAAAGAACCTGATTTCAGTAGAGGTCATGAAGCGGTTGGGTTTACCGACCACAGCACACCTGCTGCTGTACACCATTGGGTGGCTTCACCAAGGACGAGATCTTCGCGTCAGCCAGCAGTGCCACCTTCCCTACAGCATCAAGCCCTTCACCGATGAGGTATTATGTGATATTGCTCCTCTTGATGTTTGTGATGTATTATTAGGTCAACCATACTTATGGAAGCGACATGCTGTGTATGAGTCCCGGCCTCACACTGTTATTATTACGTTGGGAAATAATTTGTACAGGATACCAGAGGTACCACCTCCTGCCGCTATCTCTTTGGTTACTGCAAAACAATGCAGTAAGCTCATTTCCAAAACCGGGAAGTTTGTTTTCTTGATGATCTTCTCTTAGGGCAAGAAGAATATCATGGCCACCCATGTGGGATGAAAAGAAAGACGAGGGCGCAGAAGATCCTATCAAAATGTTTCTCAAGGAGGCCCTTGAACAACAAAGGAATGCGATGATGGATAACTTCACCTAGATCCTTCAACGACTTCCCACTGGCGGTGCATCTACATCTAGCAGCCACTGTGGAGGTGCAACCCCTTTTAAGGTACAAGTAAACTTCGAAATTCCCATATTTGATGGTCGAATAGATGCATATGCCATAGATAAATGGTTGAATCTATTAGAAGGATATTTCTCGGTTCATGACTTTTCTGACCGGGAAAAGATTACTTTTTCTCTACTCAAAGCCACCCCCCATGTCAAGGACTGGTGGGAAACCTACTGTGAGAGAAAGGATGAGGAGGAACCCTCTCTGTTCTCAGCCATACCCACTTGGAATTCTTTTTGAGATTCCATAAAGGGACAAAATTATCCGGTGGGGAGCTATGAGGACAAGTACATCCAATGGACTACGCTGCGGCAGCAAAGAGATCAAGATGTGCATGAGCTGACGAATCTGTTCCATACCCTGCACACCAAGTTGGGTATCAAAGATTTAGAGAAACATTTGGTGCTGAAGTACCATGTTTTTTTGCATAGATACATTTAGGAGGAAATGGAGTTCCTCGACATCTCCTCGCTGGGTACAGCATATCGGTATGCTGCCAAAATTGAGCAAAAATTCAAACAAAAAAGCGAGACTTTGGATCTGCGAATCAGAAGCAAGGGAAAGGTGCCCCCAAACCATATAACCAAGGACACAGCCAAGGCATGGAGACTCAAGAAAACTTGCCAAAGACGCAAGCAAAGAGAAACATTGCAAAGCTAAAGAAGGAAGCGGGAAAGTGGTGCGAGTTCCATAAGAGCCCCACTCACAACACAAGTGAGTGTCGGGCTAAGCAGTCACTGGTGGATGAGATAAAGGCTTCTGAATCATATGCATACTCTGACATTGGATCTGAACTCGAGAAGGGGAATGATAGAGGGAAGAAGATTATCGATGTAGAGCCCAACGCCACTGTTGCCACCACGAATATCCAAAAGGAAGAACTAGAAGATTCAGAGGAGGAGGAGCATCTTTTCCACTACCAGATGTGGGTAAAGGGTTCCCCGCTACAGTTCATCGTCAACAGTGGGAGCCGAAAGAACCCAATTTCAGTAGAGGTCATGAAGCGTTTGGGTTTGCTGACCATAGCACACCTGCTGCCGTACACCTTCGGGTGGCTTCACCAAGGACAAGATCTTCGCGTCAGCCAGCAGTGCCGCCTTCCCTACAGCATCAAGCCCTTCACCGATGAGGTATTATGTGATATTGCTCCTCTTGATGTTTGTGATGTATTATTAGGTCAACCATACTTATGGAAGTGACATGTTGTGTATGAGTCCCGGCCTCGTGCTGTTATTATTACGTTGGGAAATAATTTGTACAGGATACCAGAGGTACCACCTCCTGCCGCTATCTCTTTGGTTACTGCAAAACAATGCAGTAAGCTCATTTCCAAAACCGGGAAGTTTGTTTTCTTGATGATCTTCTCTTAGGGAAAGAAGAATATCATGGCCACGACCTCCAGACAGGGCCCCTCCACAGGCCAACAACAAATGGACAAGGTCGTGGAGGAGTACCGGGACATATTCACCTCACCCACCGTTGTGCCTCTCCAATGTAAGGTCAAGCACCCCATCGATCTGACCCCAGGTGCATCACTTCCTAATGGACGCTCTGTTCTGGAGAATGATGAAATCAAGAGGCAATTCAGGAGCTTCTGCAAAAGGGTCACATCCGGCCAAGTTCATCATCCTGTGGGAGCCCGATCGTGTTGGTACAGAAAAATGATGGAACTTGGAGACTTTGTATTGACTACCAGGCACTGAACAATATCACTGTCTTGAATAGGTACCCAATCCCATGGATTGATGACCTCCTGGACTAGCTTAAGGGGGTGAAATATTTTAGCAATATCGACTTAAAGTCTGGGTATCACTAGGTACAGATCGAACCGACTGATGTGTGGAAGGCTGCCTTTAAAGCCAAGGAGGGCCTTTTTGAATGGTTGGTCATGCCTTTTGGGCTGACGAATGCTCCTGCAACATTTATGAGACTGATGGATGAAATCTTGCGGCCATTCACCAACTCATTTATAGTAGTGTACTTGGATGACATCCTGATATTCATCCAGACTTGGGAAGAGCACCTCCACCACATTCGACAAGTCCTCCAAACACTGCGGCAGCACAAGTAGTGTGCCAATTTGGACAAGTGCACTTTTGGCATGACCCAGGTTCAATATCTGGGATACATTATTGATGAGTGTGGGGTACATGTGGATCCAACCAAGATCCAAGTCATTCGGGATTGGCCAGCCCCAACTACTCTAACAGAGCTTCACAGCTTTATGGGCCTTGCTAATTTCTACCGCAGATTTGTGTTGGGATTCTCTCATATCACTTGGCCCTTGAGGCAAGTCACCAAGGGAAAGCAAAATTATTTTGGTCGGAAACTCAACAAAAGGTGTTTGCAGAATTGAAACATCACCTCTGCTATGCCCCAGTGCTCACATTACCAGACTTGCAACAACCATTTGAGATCGAGACAGATGGCTCTGATTATGCTGTTGGGGCAGTCCTTACTCAACAAGGGCATCCAGTTGCATATCATAGTGAGAAACTATCCGACACAGTCTGCAAATATCCCACTTATGACAAAGAGATGTATTCCATTGTACAGGCTTGCCGACAATGGAAGCATTACATTTTGGGGAAGGAAACAATCATCCACACAGACCATCGACCCCTACAGTTCATACATAAACAAGGGAAGTTACATAACGATCGCCATCAGAAGTGGTCCACATATCTACAATAGTCTCAGTATTCCACCATTCCTTGGTCTGCACTTAGTGTTCAATGTGGACCGCCTTTGGCCCTACTTTCCACCTCTATTGGACACATCAGACATGGTAGAACAACTCACACCAATAGAGTTAAACACCAACTGCATGGAACAAGCCACAAATGATCGGATTATGGACACATAGATCAAGAACACCCGCCAGCAGAAGATCCAGCTATATCAAGTTGTCAAAGCAGGCCAACTCCTTCACCAGGGAAAGTGGCTCACCACGGACCAAGTTCAACAGAAGTTTCCTCATCTCATGGAGGAACTCAACGCAATGGGGACCATTGCTTCCTAAGGGGGGAGGAATGATCCAAGAGGATATTGGTGGCCACCCACCTATTCCACTTGGACCCCCACCATTGTTTCTTTTAGTTTTCCAGTTTCCTTAATTGTAGCATAATTTACTATTTTTGGCAGTTTTCGGGTCCTAAACTTCCGGAGCCGTTTTGAGGCCCTAAACGACGTTTTTTTGGCATCGAATGGTCGAGAAAATATGAGTCTATTTTGGACTCAATTTTTTTTATTTATGGATGTAGTCCTTAAACAGATCTTTCTAATGATGTATCATGCGTGTCAAACAGAGGTAGTATGCTAAAGTTATGACCCCAGGAAATTGATGTACCAAGTTACCCAACGGGGACCACATTCTGGCGTTTCACCTCCTAGGGTTAGGTTTTTGGATGTGTAGGGTTTCCATTGTTTCTTAATAATATATAAGCCTTCAAACCTCATTGTAACATAGAGTTCAGAGGCATGTAGCTGCCACATCTCTTCTCAGAGTAAAGCTACCAACACTCTAGCTAGTTTATTTCCATCCTGTATGTAAACAAGTTTCAGTTATTGATTAATGAAATGAAGTGTTATTTCTGCTGCATATTTGTTTCTATGGTTATTTGTGTATTCTGTTGCATTCCCGCTTAAATCCAGATCAGTAATATCCATTGGCACATGAACTTTAATAACCTCCTAAGGCCTAACACCAAGATGACTACCTCGACTTTGGAGTTTGAGTGAAAAACTTGAAAATTATAAGTTGTTTATTCAACAACATATAATTAACAAGGGAAAAACACTCTCGGTTAGTTGAATTGATGTCCAAGTCCTAGAAAGCTTAGTTCTTTACAAAAATTCATCATGCTAGTACATTATATTACAACTCCCCCAAGGGGGAATGGACATGTGAAAAAAATAAAAGGCCCTTGGAAGGCCTGGATGGACTTCTAAAACATGATGATGAACATGTAATATGTTCAAGCTTTGACCGCTTGCTTGAATTTCCAACTAATTACAACTTAGGTGGTAGCACCTGTTTAAATTGTGTTACACTAGGAGCATGCAATTTTGGTGGTTTTACTCCCTTTCCCTCCCTTCTTCCAGAAGGGTGTTGAACTCTTTTTTGGGTTTCTTTCCATCGCTACTATCAATTTCATCATCCCATTCCATTTCTTCCTCCACTACATTGTATGCGCAATTGCGTACTTCTTCCTCCTTATCATTGGTAGTTAGGTTTCCCAACAACACCATCATAATACAAAATGGAACCAAAAATATATATACCACATACCCATCCTGCTTATTTAGAATAACCTACTGCCTACAATATAATGAGCGGAGGAGGAATGGGAAAGAGTAGAAGAGAACATTCATGCATTCAAATTTCACCCTACAAAAGATATAAGTTTACAACACATGGAAAAAATTAAAGAATGGGCTTACAGCCTACCTCACCATCTCCAATGATGGTTGAATGTAACTATGGCAACTTTCAATCTCCCTTCCAAGCTCTCACAAATTTGATCCTCAACAACTAGCAAGAAGCTCTCTCAAAACCCTAGCAAAGATGAGTGAAATGAGTTATATATTAAGTGAATCTTTTAGTCCATCAAGAACTCTAGCCATGACTTATTTTCTTTATTGGAATCTTGTGTTGGTTCCCACAAGTAAAAAAAAAATTGCTCAATGCGTTAGAGTGTCCAAGGAGCATGTGCTTGGGATTGTTTTTGGGGGCTTCGAGAGCACTTAGGAGCATTTTTTTGGGCTTTGAGAGAGCTCTAGATTCTAGAGTGTGTCAAAGGAGTGATCCCCACAGGGGCATGGAGTGCGCTCTCGTAAAATGATCTCAAGAGGGAGCGATTTGGAAGCACACTTCCGAGGCTGCATCAAGGTCGCTCCCTCTTGGAGTGTGATGCAGGAGTGGTGTGCAGGGGGGTGGTGGGGTAAAGGGGTGCTACTTCCCCAAAGCATAGGTTCATTTTCTTATCATTAGATTTTCACATCTAGAAGACAACCAAGTTGGAGGAATATTAGGGTTATTTTTCATGATGTTTTGCTCGTTGGAATAGAAATTTTTAATGGTTGTTTGGGTTTGTTTTATGCACCAAGTAAAAATATCTTGTACACTAATTTGAACACCCAATCTAGGGCTTCTTCTTTTCTGTTCATGCTGGTCATTTTGCAATTGATTTATTTTAGTTTTTTTTATAATAATTTCGAGATTGATATGATGATTTTAGCTAGTGGAATTGCCCTTAGAGCTGTAGAACTATGCTTTTGTGTAGTCTCTTTTTAATGGTTTCCTAGGTTTTATGTTAGTGCTTTAACCCACCTTCAAGGGCTCACTACAACAATGTGTCTGGATATTTGATTGGATCATCTCTTTCAGGGTTCACTTCAACATTTGGTCTGAGGTTTTCTTGTCATCACCTATGGGGCTGGGGATTTGGATCTCTTTTTTGTTGTTCAGTGATATTTTTCAACTTTTACATTTGGAGAAAAGATGTGACATGCAACAAGTGAACAATGCTTCATCTTGCACTCTTTGAATGGTTTATATTAAATGTATTAACTATGTGGCTGTTCAATTTTATATGTTGGATGTAAATTGCCTAGGTGCAACTGAAATGGCATGTAGTAAGGTTGGAATTCTACATTTTGCATGTTGTGTAGTGTGGCAACAACCACCCTTCGATGGAAAAAGGGGTTGAGTTCTTGTAGAGTTGAAATGTCGGAATTAATGCAGCAGGACAGTTTCTTTAGAGGAATGTAGGAAGAGAAAATGATGAGAGGGAAAAAGTCAGATAGATTGAGAGTTTATTTTTTTTTTCAAAAATTTAAAGATAAATGAATAGATCCTTTATAGCTTATTAGTTCTTGAGAATTGTTTCGAGGAAAAGGAGAATCTTTGTAACTTTCATTTTAGTCATCACGGCCTTTGTAGTGTAGGGCCTTTGCACCATGCTAGTATATTTTCCTTAGAGTAATTAATATAAGCATCAGTGCTTTCTTAACTTCTGAAGAAGAAACTTGGTGCTTCCAATGAATTAGATCTAGAATATTTTTTAAACATATATTAGAGCTCTTCTAACATCATTGTAATATGATTAGACTCAATTTAAATTCTATTCAGGGTTTTGGGAATGATGGCAACCTACATGGTGTTTTCAATATTGTGGCAGAAATGAAAGCAGCAAGTACTTGCTTTGTGGATCGAGTTGCTTATACTGCAGTCATTGATGCATTTTTAGCAGCTGGATCAACTTCAGGTTGGTGAAATTCCTTTGAAACATCACTTTGTTCTCATCTGTGAGTTCAAAACTATAAGATATGCTGGTCTTTCCTGATAAACCTGCAAGTCTTTGTTTGTCTAGGGTTGATTCACTATTATGTTCTAGGTAACATTAGCAAAGTACTTGATGAGCTAATATAGAAATAATTAACTTTATTTCGAGTTTATTAGTAATTACTAAAGAAACACTTATCTTCAGTTTATCATTATCTTGTCTTTGATATTCTATGAATATAAGAAATAGACACTTGTGTATCTGGGGAATTGACCCTTTCAAGTTGCATTTGGTTATTTCATGTCATGTTAGGCATTGCATCATTCTGTCTCTCATCCAGTACTTTCCCGTTCCAGACTCGATATTTGTCGATTATGGATGTAGTCCTTAAACAGATCTTTCTAACGATGTATCATGCGCATCAAAAGGAGGTAGTATGCTAAAGTTACGACCCCAGGAAATTGATGTACCAAGTTACCCAACGGGGCCCACATTAAGGCGTTTCACCTCCTAGGGTTAGGCTTTTGGATGTGTAGGGTTTCTATTGTTTCTCAATAATATATAGGCCTTTGAGCCTCATTGTAACACAGAGTTCAGAGGCATGTAGCCGCCACATCTCTTCTCAGAGATAAGCTACCGACACTCTAGCTAGTTTATTTCCATTCTATATGTAAACAAGTTTCAGTTATTGATTAATAAAATGAAGTGTTATTTCCACTGCATATTTGTTTCTATGGTTATTTGTGTATTCTGTTGCGTTCTTGCATAAATTCAGATTAGTGGTATCAGAGCAATCTGCTCTTTCTCGATCCTTCTTTGCATGTCCCCAACGAGGGCAGGGTATAAAGAGTTAGGGCTCAATCTGGTTGAACCTTTGCAAGATCAGCCTCGCAAATCCCGATTGCCACCCATGGGGGACGAAAAGAAAGACGAGGGCACAGAAGATCCTATCAAAATGTTTCTCAAGGAGGCCCTTGAACAACAAAGGAATGCGATGATGGATAACTTCACCTAGATCCTTCAACGACTTCCCACTGGCGGTGCATCTGCATCTAGCAGCCACTGTGGAGGTGCAACCCCTTTTAAGGTACAAGTAAACTTCGAAATTCCCATATTTGATGGTCGAATAGATGCAGATGCCATAGATAAATGGTTGAATCTATTAGAAGGATATTTCTCGGTTCATGAATTTTCTGACCGGGAAAAGATTACTTTTTCTCTACTCAAAGCCGCCCCCCATGTCAAGGACTGGTGGGAAACCTACTGTGAGAGAAAGGATGAGGAGGAACCCTCTCTGTTCTCAGCCGTACCCACTTGGAATTCTTTTTGAGATTCCATAAAGGGACAAAATTATCCGGTGGGGAGCTATGAGGACAAGTACATCCAATGGACTACGCTGCGGCAGCAAAGAGATCAAGATGTGCATGAGCTGACGAATCTGTTCCATACCCTGCGCACCAAGTTGGGTATCAAAGATTTAGAGAAACATTTGGTGCTGAAGTACCATGTTTTTCTGCATAGATACATTTAGGAGGAAATGGAGTTCCTCGACATCTCCTCGCTTAGTACAGCATATCGGTATGCTGCCAAAATTGAGCAAAATTTCAAACAAAAAAAGCGAGACTTTGGATCCGCGAATCAAAAGCAAGGGAAAGGTGCCCCCAAACCATAGAACCAAGGACACAGCCAAGGCATGGAGACTCAAGAAAACTTGCCAAAGACGCAAGCAAAGAGCAACATTGCAAAGCTGAAGAAGGAAGCGGGAAAGTGGTGCGAGTTCCATAAGAGCCCCACTCACAACACAATTGAGTGTCGTGCTAAGCAGTCATTGGTGGATGAGATAAAGGCTTCTGAATCATATGCATACTCTGACACTGGATCTGAACTCGAGAAGGGGAATGATAGAGGGAAGAAGATTATCGATGTAGAGCCCAACGCCACTGTTGCCACCACGAATATCCAAAAGGAAGAACTAGAAGATTCAGAGGAGGAGGAGCATCTTTTCCACTACCAGATGTGGGTAAAGGGTTCCCCGCTACAGTTCATCGTTGACAATGGGAGCCGAAAGAACCCAATTTCAGTAGAGGTCATGAAGCGGTTGGGTTTGCTGACCACAGCACACCTGCTGCCGTACACCATCGGGTGGCTTCACCAAGGACAAGATCTTCACATCAGCCAGCAGTGCCACCTTCCCTACAGCATCAACCCCTTCATGGATGAGGTATTATGTGATATTGCTCCTCTTGATGTTTGTGATGTATTATTAGGTCAACCATACTTATGGAAGCGACATGCTGTGTATGAGTCCCAGCCTCGAACTGTTATTATTACGTTGGGAAATAATTTGTACAGGATACCAGAGGTACCACCCCCTACCGCTATCTCTTTGGTTACTGCAAAACAATGCAGTAAGCTCATTTCCAAAACTGGGAAGTTTGTTTTCTTGATGATTCGCCCTCGAGGCAAGCAGAAGATTGTGGCCACAACCTCCAGACAGGGCCCCTCCGCACGACAACAACAAATGGACATGGTCGTGGAGGAGTACCGGGACATATTCACCTCACCCATCGGGTTGCCTCTCCACTGTCAGGTCAAGCACCCCATCGATTTGACCCTAGGTGCGCCACTGCCCAATGGACCGATCTATCGCCACTATGTTCTATAGAACGATGAAATCAAGAGGAAAATTCAGGAGCTGCTGCAGAAGGGTCACATCCGGCCAAGTTCATCGCCCTGTGGGAGCCCGATCATGTTGGTATAGAAAAAGGATGGGACTTGGAGACTCTGTATTGACTATCGAGCGCTGAACAAGATCACTGTCCGGATTAGGTACCCGATCCCATGGATTGATGATCTCGTGGACCAGCTTAAAGGGGCAAAATATTTTAGCAAGATCGAATTAAAGTCTGGGTATCACCAGGTACCGATCGAGCCGACCAATGTGTGGAAGAATGCCTTTAAAGCCAAGGAGGGCCTTTTCTAATGGTTGGTCATGCCTTTCGGGTTGACAAATGCTCCTACAACCTTCATGAGACTGATGGATGACATATTGCAGCCATTCACCAACTCATTTGTAGTAGTGTACTTGGATGACATCTTGATCTTCAGCCAGACTTAGGAAGAGCACCTCCACCACATCCGACAGGTCCTCCAAACATTGTGGCAGCACAAGTTGTGTGCCAATTTGGACAAGTGCACTTTTGGCATGACCCAGGTTCAGTATCTAGGATACATTATTTATGACTGTGGGGTACATGTGGATCCAACCAAGATCCAAGTCATTCGAGATTGGCCAGCCCTAACTACTCTAACAGAGCTTCGCAGCTTTTTGGGCCTTGCTAATTTCTACCGCAGGTTCGTGTTGGGATTCTCTCATATCACTTGGCCCTTGAGTCAAGTCACCAAGAGAGGAGCAAAAGCAAAATTCTTTTGGTCGGAAACTCAACAGAAGGCGTTTACAGAATTGAAACATCGCCTCTATTGTGCCCCAGTGCTCACATTACCAGACTTGCAACAACATTTGAGATCGAGACAGATGCCTCTGACTATGCTATTGGGGTAGTCCTTACTCAACAAGGGCATCCGGTGGCATATCACAGTGAGACACTGTCAGACATAGTCCGCAAATATCCCACTTATGACAAAGAGATGTATTCCATTATACAGGATTTTCGGCAATGGAAGCATTACATTTTAGGGAAGGAAACGATCATGCACATAGACCACCGACCCCTGCAGTTCATGTAGACACAAGGGAAGTTATAGAACAATCGCCATCAGAAGTGGTCCACATATCTACAACAGTTTCATTTGAACATCAAGTACAAGAAGGGAAGCACCAATAATGTTGCAGACTGCCTCAGCTGACCACCAATCGTGGCGATAAAGACCATGCTCAACTCTTGTGGGCACGAGACTTCTGATTGGCTGCTTCTCTACAAGAGCGATCCAGAATTCAGCCACACATACCAGACGCTCTTGGAGGGAAACCAAGTTCCAAAATTTCACCTCTAGGATGTAATACTGTGTCACATGGGACACCTTTGTGTTCCTTCAAGTGAGCGTGCCAAGATGATTTGGGAAGCGCACTACAGTCGGGTCGTTGGGCATTTCGGGGTCGAGAAAACAATGGCAGTACTGCAGAAGTATTTCTATTGGCCGAACCTTCGATAGGACGTCAGGAAGTACATCCGATCCTGCACTGCCTGCGCCATTGCCAAACCATCCATCAAGAAGCAAGGCCTCTATACTCCATTGCCTACCCCTAGTCGACCTTGGGAATCCATCTCCATGGATTACATGTCAGGCCTTCCTTCTACTAAGCACGACAATGACTGTGTGTTTGTGGTCGTTGACAGATTCTCAAAGATGACCATAATGGCGGCCTGTAAGAAGAATATCATAGCAGAAGCCAGTGCTAAACTCTTCTTTGAACTAGTGTGGGTACACTTTCATATCCCATAGTCTATAGTCTCAGACCAGGATAGCAGGTTCCTTAGTACATTCTGGTCTATCCTATGGTTAATGCTAGACACCAAGCTCACAAAGTCCACAGCTTTCCATCCCCAGACTGATGGCCAGACAGAGGTCGTCAACATGATGATCGTACACATTTTGCGCATGTACAACTCAAAGCATCCACGCACATGGGATGAGAGCCTCCCCTATGTACAACACAGCTATAACCGAGCCCTCCATAGCTCAACCAACCACATCCCCTTTCAGGTGGGCTTGGGATTCCAGCCACTAGGTCCCATTGACGTAGCCATGCCATTTGCAGCTACTCAGGCTGATTCAGCTCATATCCAGTCTGAAGTTTCCAAGGCAAACAACTTCATTGAGTGCATTCAGCACATTCACCATTAGGTTCATGACATATTGGACAGATCCAATGCTAAGTACAAGTAGTAACATGATCAGCATCGGGTGCAACACAACTTCCAAGTGGGAAACAAAGTGTGGCTACATTTACAGAAGGAGTTCCTCGCTGGACCCCACCGCAAGCTTCGCCCACTCCAATATGGGCCATACACCATCACCAAGGTTGTTGGGGACAATGCCTTCAAGCTCAGTATTCCACCACTCCTTGGTCTGCATCCAGTGTTCAATGTGGACCGCCTTCGGCCCTACTTTCCACCTCTACTAGACACATCAGACGTGGCATAACAACTCACACCAACAGAGTTAAACCCAGACTGCATGGAACAAGCCACAACTAATCGAATTATGGACACACAGATCAAGAACACCTGCAAGTAGAAGATCTAGCTATATCGAGTTGTCAAAGCAGGCCAACTCCTTCACCAGGGAAAGTGGCTCATCGGGGACCAAGTTCAACAGAAGTTTCCTCATCTCATGGAGGAACTCAATGCAATGGGGACCGTTGCTTCCTAAGGGGGGAGGAATGATCCAGGAGGATATTGGCGGCCACCCACCTATTGCTCTTGGACCCCCACCACTGTTTCTTTCAGTTTTTCAGTTTCCTTAATTGTAGCACAATTTACTAGTTTTGGCAGTTTTCTAGTCCTAAACTTCCGGAGTCGTTTTGAGGCCCTAAACGACGTTTTTTTGGCATCGAATGGTTGGGAAGATATGAGTTCATTTTGAACTCATTATTCGTTATTTGTGGAGGTATTCCTTAAATAGATATTTCTAACGATGTATCATGCACGTCAAATGGAGGTAGTATGCTAAAGTTACAACCCCGGGAAATTGATGTACCAAGTTACCCAACATGGCCCACATTAAGGCGTTTCACCTCCTAGGGTTAGGTTTTTGGATGTGTAGGGTTTCCATTGTTTCTCAATAATATATAGGCCTTTGAGCCTCATTGTAACAGAGAGTTCAGAGGCATGTAGCCGCCATATCTCTTCTCAGAGATAAGCTACCAGCACTCTAGCTAGTTTATTTCCATTCTGTATGTAAACAAGTTTCAGTTATTGATTAATGAAATGAAGTGTTATTTCCACTGCATATTTGTTTCTATGGTTATCTGTGTATTCTGTTGCGTTCCTGCATAAATTCGGATCACTTCATGGTCAAATTTGTTAATATAAGTATTTTAAGACTAAAAATCCCATGCTCTGTAAAAATGCATACATCAGGCACTTTTTGAAGCAAAATAAAAAAACTAGTTGTAGAACATGGAAATCTTTATAAATTCATGAAGATGATGTACAAAATACAGTGTCAAAAACCAAGTGAAAGACAAATTAAACAATAATGTCAAAAACCAAGTGAAAGACAAATTGAACAGTAATGAAAAAAAACAACCTTCGAGACATCAGTAGACTGTAGAAACGACTTAACAACTTTCCTAAAATAGATAACAGCTTCATTGTTCGATAAATGTACACATATTGATCTTAACATCTATCACATTAACATACTGTAACATTGACATCAAAGGTATATGAGCAACTAATAAAGCAAATCCATATCACAATGCCATATCATCCAAGTGCATTCTACAAAATTTTTTAGAGCACATTCAGTACAATCTTATTCTATATGCTACTGTCTGGATTCTTTCCATTTTCTACCATCAACAGAAGTGATAGGCAAGTGCAATTTACTATCACTTGAGATAAGGATGGGACTGGATGAAGTACAATGCAGGTGTACCAGAGTCAAAATAATATGATTTTGTGTGGATGAGTCAAGGTTGGTAGACTTCACGCCAAAAGAGTCTCATTAGGTAATGCTGTTTATTATGCCAATTTAAAATTCTGAAGGTATCCACAAGACGTTTTTACATAATCAGAATTATGTTATATGTTTGTCTGGTTATGTTGCAGGGTACCAGGTTGTCCAAAACACCAGACAGTCCAAAAAAAACCACATTGTTATAAAAATCACTCATTCAATTTCATAAGAAATGAATTTTTTTGAAATAGTACCCGCCATGCTCAATCGCTCATGGATGCTTAATTGATTTCATTCTACCACGTAGATCTAAAGGCGGCTCATATCATAACTGCGTCACCCATTCCTGGCATGTCTTACACTTCCAAGATTGTTACTAACTGTGCTAATTTAATGCAATTTTGAATCTCCATACGCTTACCCTACGTTAAACTCACCGTGGGTTGGAAATTTCGGTTGGGTGACTATGCTTGCTTTAAGAAAACGACCAGTTAACTTATATTTTTTATTGAAAATTGTCTCGATTTCCTTTTTTCGGGCTCAAATATTTTCGGTGAGTAGACTCATTTAACTACTTTACAATAAAAAAATAATATTTTCAATAGGATGTGAGCAATTCTAGCCAATAAAAAAAAAGCATCTTTTGATATTCCTTGATTAACATTCTTAATTTTAGGATACATGCTAGTGTATGATAGTTTGTTATGTATGATCAAATTTTTACCTCTTCCGCACTTCCGCTCCCGATTCTCCTTAGCGGAAACGATTTTTGGCCCTTTGATCTTATATGCAGGTTATATCTCCACCATCCGTTCTTGCCTAGAGCTATCCTTGACCATATTTTTCATATCGGGCTCATTTCCAAGGTCGCGCCTAAGTATTTTTTATTGTTTTGACATTCAAGCTTAGGAATAAGCCTCCCAAGCAACTTCAAACCCCCTTCTGCATACCTCTAGGTCATAAGACATGAAAATTTGTTTACCCTACCCCTCATTTTTTACTGGTCTGGACCTTTGAAGGGGAATTATTGCAAATTCCTTGTGTAGAAATATTCAAAATTTAGCATAGGTGCTAACACCACTATTACCTAAAATATCGAAAAAGTTCTAGATGGATGCTTGAATTCTTGATTGTTACCATATGTGACACGTATAAAAGAAGATAAATAAAACAGACAAAAAACCATTTAGGGGCAGATAGGTCCCAAAAGTGGTCTGACATCCAACTCTTTGATAGAGTCCTTATCACATATCCATAGATTGTAGGAGTCCATGGGAAAATCAGGACCCTATTTGGAGAGCATGTCGGCTTGTTGTTTCCTCTCCCTGTGGATATGTTGAAAATAAATACTATGGAAGAGCGGAAAAAAGTTGTGAATCTTTTCCATAAGAGAGGCCGAATAGATGCTCCTGGTAGAATACTTTTGGTTGATTCAGTCAATCACCAGCATAGAGTATCTAAAAATCTGTATACTACATATGCGCAAATGGATGGCAAATTTCAATATGAAGTAAAGAGAATATAGCTCAGCAGTGTTATTAGTGTTTGGTCCAATATTAAGAGCAAATTGATGCCACAATGACTCTGTGGAATATAGAATGCCCCCAGCTCCCGCCATACTTGGGTTGTTAATTGTTGCACCATCAAAGAAACACCATGAAGAAGATATGTCCATTGGAACCAGATGGAGTGAACGAGGATTTTGGACTCTGTCCTTCATAGGAATAAGTTCAAGAATAACTATACATTTTGTTGCATATACCATGAAAGGAATATGGATGTCCTCAAAAACTGCATAATTGTGGGCCTTCCAGGTGGCCCATATAATGAGTAAAGGAAGAGCTCGATGGGTCTAGGGGTTTAGATCTTGAATCCAATTACAAAAAGACTCAATGAGATTATGTCCTTGCCACTTAAAATAAATATGAGTGATACCAAATATGATGTTCCAGATGCATGTGATATAGGAGAAATCAATGAAAAGATGAGTAGAATCCTCTGCATGTTCGCAACATAAAGGGAATCTACTCGGGTCACATAGATAAAGTTTGCATAAATGCTCCCAGACTGGAATTTTATCAGCAAGAGCGAGCCACATGTAAAGGATAGATTTGAGGGGACAATTAAACTTCCATAGCATGGTCATCCACCAGTCCAGAAGGGCATGTGTCTTAGAAGATTGGATCTGAAGGTAAACTATCTTTGAGGTATATAATCCCCCAGTCGGATTCCCAATCCAAATAATTTGATCCATGGATAAAACACTTCTTATATATATGTATGCTTTTGAATTAAAGTCGATTACATATATATTATATGGTAATTTTAGTATATGTATTTATAAATAGTTCTTATAGTTATATGGATGAGAAATTCATGATTGTTAGCAATCCCACTTCTACAATACCATTATGTTGGTTTTCCCATCCACCGAGAGCTTTGAGTCCTCAAACACCTAAATATTGTTTAACCCTTTTTTCCATGCAAAGAGCTTTGAGTCCTCAAACACCTAAATATTGTTTAACCCTTTTTCCATGCAATTTTCAATAGTAGCTAAAGAGCATATATTTCAACCTACTTGTTTGAACCTTGTGCATCAACATATTTTTTATGTACATAAGCCATTGAATTAAAACGTAGTATAGCCCTTGCTCCAAGAATACTAGGGTCACCTTGACTTGCTCCCTCAAAGTATCCCCGAGATCTTTCTTGATAAATTTGTAGAGTTAGTAAAAAAATATCGGAGATCATCTTTTGGATTTTTTTTTTGTTATTAAATCATGCCAATCTTACTCTATGTGTTACATGTGCAATTATGAAAGGTAAATCCTAAAAGAATTATTTGGTTTCTAGTCCAACATATCCCATTAAAAAAAAACAAGAAAGCGACTTACAATTCGATACGTTTTGGTTAGATAACCAATAAACCAAGTGATTCATTGTTTCAATGCCACTTTTGCACAATATACACCTACCTAGCATGATCTAATTTCTCTTCTATCCATTTCCCCAAATTAGTAATTTATTATCTAGTGCCAACCATAGAAGTATTTTTGTTTTCAAAGGGTGAGCTATTTTCCAAACATATCTCCACCACCAAACTCTCTTAGCATCAAATCTTCCTCTATTTTTATTCATTCTCTTGGTTTATGAAATATTACATTTCAATTCATGTTTTATTGATGTGTTAGGGTCTAACTCCCTAGTTTGGGCTACACAAGAGTTAGTCAACTAATGTACATGTGGCCATATACCTTGAATAAATCCGAGTATATAGTAGTGAATAATTGATTAATGTAAAAAAAGGTATATGTTAATTAAGGACCACTAGTTAGTTGGTATCCACTAATTAGGGAACCACAAGTAGTTAGGGATTTCTCTATGGGAGGCCTATTTAAAGAGCTATAAGTCTATTTATTGTTTTATTAAGTATTGTTCTATTTAGAGCTTGGCTCAAGTGAAATGTTACCCAACCTTAAGAGGCAAGTGAACATTTCTTTCTGTTAGATTCTCATAATACACGAGTTTTTTTCTATCATTTGTTTTATATTGTCTTATGTTTGGTTATTATGCACTATTATTTCAGATTTCTTGCATCATAAGTCTATGTATAGCATGTGGTTGTTCTAAGTTTAAGGGTTAAGAACACTACAAGTGGTATTATAGCACACTTGAGCTTCCAAAATTTCTACATAAAATTTTTAAGCCAAAGACGTGTTATGGCATCTTTAAATAACACAAAGATCCCTCATTTGGTGGGTAAAACTATGGTCAAGGAAGAATACATGCATGAAATAGAAGAATTTTTTCTTGGTTTGATACCCTTGGAACCCTTGTTGGTACCCATTCAAGTAATATTGTGTCAAACAACACTTGTATACGGAATATCACTTCCACATACCCTCTAGTATATTGGAATTCCCCTAGGAAACCTAAAACTAGTTATAGATCATATGACCATTCGTATTGCTACTATAGTTGCACCAAGAAAAAAACTTGAGAATATTACTCTCTATTACCTAGGTAGTCAGGCAGTACAACTAAGGGCATAGTTGAGCCTCCTTATTTAGTGATCTAAGAGATTGGATTGAGTACTACTATTAGGGCCCACAAGTATATCAAAGAGTTATAACACCTAACACTACTGTGTCCTCATGACCCTAGAAACTCCATCCTCTGAGACTAGCTAGAAAAAATAAGTCAAGCCAGTCGCCCCTGTTTCGACTTTTGGTACATCCATATCTGTTCTGGATTTTTGCACAAATATTTTATATTTTCATCAAAAAGGAATTTGCTAATATTGTCAGTGCAATAATATTATGAAAATAGTAATACTTTGTGCGTATGAGTGTGTGTGTCTATACTCCTCTTTAGCTACTAGTCATTTTGAGATAAGTTGGTGTTAATACTTTCTAGATCATAAGTGGCTCCATGGTCCACATTCATAACCATTCAAAAATGGAAGACGATAACTTGGAACATCCCAAGGCCACTAAGGATATTGAATCAACGGTCATGAGATTAAAGCAACCAATTAATTGGTTCCACGTCAATATGGATAACAAACAACATATGATGGATATCATATCTAAACACATGGATCTAGATCCCACAAAAGAGGATCCAACCACCGAACTGGGGATAAATGCACAACATGGTTCTTACACTCTCTTTCCATAAACCTATCCTCCACCCTTTTAGGATAAAAAATCATGGAATCGTTTCCCAAAGGTTGACATACACAAATTTTATGTATTGGATCCCTCATGCTGGGTTACCCAAATGTAACATTATTTTTATATGCATGGCATTAATAATGATCTCCAAAACTCGAAAGTGGGATTCTTATATGTAGACTCAAACATTAGAAATGATGACAGTGGTATGATAAATCTTATCAGCATTATGTCTCTTGAATCTAGTTTGTAAAGATATTTCATGATCATTTTGGATGTGAAACCAACTACCTTGGAAGGTTAACCAAATTAAGCCAAAGTGACATAGTCATGCACTATATTACA
>LPNX011236500.1:598570-623559 GCA_001517045.1 Pseudotsuga menziesii | reverse complement strand
CCAGCCCTTATGACAAATTTGGGATCTTTATCCGTTCCGACCATCACAACTTTGTTGGTTATCATGGTACTGGCCATCCCTTCAGCCCCTACCTTTTGCTCAGTTCTTCTCATGATTCTTTTGGTTGCCCAGTCGTAATACACTGTGCTAAAATCAGGAACCTCTTCCCCTTTCTTAGGTGTGAAGGGTACTAACTGGAGCATAGGGGTGGAAGGAATGATGGTAGTGGACACTTGCATGGTCTGCACCTCAGGGTTTTCCCCACCCTGACTTTGTTCTACTTGTGATCCAGAAGCCTGCTGCTGTGTCATCTCTATCTTCTCGGCCTCTTGTTGTCGAAACTCTTCATCTATTTTCTTCTGAGCTTCCTCAGCTGCTTGCTTTACCTTTTCAGCTGCTTCCTGGGCAGCTTTCTTCTTTTCTTCTTCTCCCCTCTGGGACCATTCTGCAGCTTCTTGCTCTAGTCTCTGGGCTTCTTCCCTTATTCTTTTAGCTGTTTCTTCAGCCTTAGCCTGCTCAGCTTTCTCCTGCTCAGATCCACCTTGTTGTTTGAACCTCTTACCGAGCGTTGTCATATTAGCAGCCCTCCTGAAAATAGATTCATCCCTGTCAATGTGATGAGTGTACTCATAAAATACTTTATGTTTCTTGCAGTGCTCGGCCATTCTCTCGTGAGTATCATTCCGTCTAAAGGTCATCTCCCTGAAACGGAACTTTTCTAGTTCCTGTATAAATTCAGGAGCCTGCTTCACATTTGCAAAGCTGCAACTACCTAGCTTGAACGGCAGAGGAGGGTAAGAAGACTTCTTCTTATGGAATAGGAAATGCCCAACTCCATCTATATACACTTGTCTGACAGCTTCCTTGTGTATGATATAATCTGTTGCATACTTGGGCAACAGATAAGGGGTCTTTGACCCACCAAACATCCTCAAATACATCCCATTTTCTATCAAAAAATAGTCACCAAACTCTTCTATGACCTGCATGGCCTCCTCTGACATACAGTTGGATTCCTTTTTGAATATGAGAGTGTGCAGAGGCATGATGAACTGTTCACAGATCTCTCGATAGAAAGTATGGTATTGATTAGCTCCCAACTTTCTATATGCTGCATATACGGGCATCCTATTCTTCTCCCAAACACATTTAAGCCCGGGGAAAGACTGGTGGCATAGTATGCAATCGATTAGGATTGAGCTCATGTAAAATTCAGACCTTCTCCGTTCCCTTCCTTCTGAAGCTGCAGCCACACAAGAGGAGAGGTTGCTGGAGACTATGCTCGCCCAATTGAAAATGGTTCCTTCTGTTGCTACAAAAAACATTATGGGTACCCATTCTAACTTAAACAATCTGCCATTTGCCCTCCCAAAGATTCTGTTTAGCATTAAATCTATGAACCTGTAAGTGGGCCTAAGAGTGGCTGTGTCATAATCTTCAGTCACTCTATGTCGGAAGATCTTGCCCGGTAAGAGAATTCTTTTCAAGGTCTCTACAAGGTCCATCCGGAGGTCGTCCAACCATCTATCTGTAAGGAAAAGCTGAGGCTCTGGTAGATGGTAAGCTAAAGCTACATATCCAGGGCTAAATGCAGCATAGCCCTGGCCATCGACGTTACAGATGAGCATTGAATTGTGGTTTGTATGTGGTAACACCCATCTCATCAACTCGGAGCACGGGAACAGCTCTGGTCTGGTGGCGACCTTCATAATAGCTGATTTCTCTATATTGGCATATATGGGTGCCTCCTCAAGCCCCATATCCGGGACTTCCCTTCGGGAGATCATCCTGTAAACATCTCCCCATCTGTACTCAGGCTCCACCCCTGTGACACATTGAGTGTCCTCATAAATGTATTCAATTTTTGTTTCTACTTCTGCTGCAGGAACCTCCTCTACTGCTGGGGCCTTCTTTCTCTGTCTTTTAGACATTTTCAGATCTTCCTGCAATAAACAATATCATAGTATTGAGTAATTCCAATTTATAAACTTTGTGCAACAGTTTACTCTCTTTTAGGTATATTAGAATTATATCAGTGAATACAATCAACCTTCAGCTTTCATACTGAACGATTCACAAATATGAAGTGTTGTGCAATGTGTTATGAGCACGATAAATTTTTTATTGTAGCACATCTTCACCAGGTCTTATGAATGAGTTGTTTTATGATTCATCCCACATGCATTAAATTATCAGTCATATTGAGGTTGGCAAGAGAATACGCTATTACGAGGCTTGTCATTTTTTATGAAAATGATATATAGAAGCGACATGAGAAAAATCTATGCAGGTGCATCATACAACCATCATTTTACTGCCTATCACACAGAGAGAAAAATAAAAACCCCAGGCTTAACTAGTCGATACTTCAGACCTACGGCCCATGGAACGCAAGCGACTAAACAGCGGAGCAAACATATTATGATGATAACCTTCTTCACCCACCTCGACGGGAAACGAGCCCATCTCTAGACCAGGCATCCTGATCAAAAAACTGACTCACGCTACCCTTCCTTTTACCCTACCAAGGCTTAGCGCTCAATAGCAAAACCAGGTCGCGCCATCCCGGACTGTAAACAGAGAGTCAAAAAATCCGCGGCGACTATGGCTAGTGCAACCCGACCCCTAGACAGAAAATGGTAACGTAGCTCCTAAATATTTCGTCCGCCCAATCAAGTCTGGCGCAGATGGCGTAACGGCTATCTGCGCCTCAAAACCCCATCATTGACGAATCCCCATTACTACTGAACCGGGTGCAGGCGGCACGGCGGCCACCTGCACCCTGCTTCTCCTTCGTGCTCAAAATGGGATTGAAACGGCAGAGAAAACCGAAATACGGGTTCTAAAAATAAAGGCGAAAGAAAAACCCCCCTTCCTCTAACCGCCAACTATTCGACCCGGGAACCCTAACACCGGCGTGAACCATCAGGGGGACGACCGAGGAAAAAACCAACCAACGGAGAAAACTCCCCGTGCTAGCCCAACGGGACAACGGGTCCGATATCTTAAAACCCCACCGCGTAAAAGAAAACTAAAAAAAAACGATGCTAAGAGTCAAGATCCTACCTGGAAATCCACCAAATGAGGGAGCTGATGATGGCTAGACTTCTCTTCCTGCCACCTGGCCACAGGTACCAACAGTTAGCTCTCACGCGCTCGTAAACTCAACAGCTCGCTTCACCGCAACCACGCCTTCGAAAACAACAAAAAACCCCGTTTGTCGCCCAACATATATAAACACATCCACACGTGCGAGAAGTCACATCAATCGGGGCGGCTCCGAAAGTTATGTCGGGCGGCACGAGCTTCATACCACCCGCAACGGCGAATATGGCTCAAAACATACCTCGGGCGTCGGTGGAAATTATATCGGAGGTCTGGAGCTTGGGGTCCCCCGCAACGGCGGACCGCTCCCATCATGATACCACCCGCAATGGCGGCGACGGGTATAGAAAATCATCCGCTACGGGAAAGAACATCAAGAGTCGGAGGCCACCCGCAACGGCGGTAGCGATAAACCCACGCGGTCCTGAAAGCCACCCGCAACGGCGGGCTTGACATGGCCAACTACGAATCGAAAAGCCTCCGCCTCGGCGGCGTGATAGACGGTTAGGAGGATCTGAAGGCCACCCGCAACGGCGGGGCGGGCAAGAGAGATAGAAACCGAAAGACGCTCGCAACGGTGGAAAAACAAGGAGAAATGCGTCCGACATGGAGACTTTGCAACGAAAATTCAAAAAGCTTTTGAAAAATGACAGGGACTCAATTTCAATGGACGTCTTTAAGCATCTTAACTATGAAAAACCAGTCAATTTCTAGCATTCAAAATTCGGGAAGGAGCCATAAATCCATAAGCAAAACTTAAGAGCAAGAAACTAAGCAAGGAAAATGGATAACTCAAAGTAAAGGAGGGTCCCAAAACTTTTTAGAATTTTGGGAGAATGTTGCAGGCGCAACACAACCTTTGAGTAATTGGAAATATCCACAGGTGGCCTCTCTAATTTTTTTTTGGGGGGAATGCTTCATTAGTGGCCTCAAAGAGACAATTTTATAACATGTCATAATCCATCTCCCCACAACATGGTTGGAAGCTTGTGATATATCTAGAGAATATTACATGGCGATGAATTCCCAAGCCAAAATACCTTCATTTAATACTTGCGCTTCTCTCATGGCTCCTACTCACAACACTTCCAACACATGACCATTAAAAATCCAAAAGTTGTCTTCATAAATTATGGTCAAACGTCAATGCCTTGGTCTTTGCTATAATTGTGAAAAATATATTTAAGAGTGACTAAATACAAAGAATGGAAATGATTCCAAATATATGTATCCCCACATGATCACCCAACAAACATACCAATTGAAGGAACTCAAGAACCAAAAGTGGAGGATATTGCTTTGCCCATGGAAGATGACAACACTTTACAAGCTCATGGGGAGGAAACCAGAATTTTGCTCTATGCCTTATTAGATTTCTCAAAATCCCAAACATTGAAGTTGATAGTCTACAACAAGCAACATAAATTTATTGTATTAATTGACAATGACAACTCCCATAATTTTATTAATATGTGAGTGGATGAAGAAACCCATTGTTATGTCTGATATATACCAAAATTTTGAATTATGATAGCAAATGGTGGTATGATGATATGTGGGGTGAAAATGTGAAACTCTAAATGGGTGACTAGTATTTCAAAACACACGTGTTTGTTTTTAAAATGGGCGGGTGTGATGTACTTTTAGGAACATAATGGCTAAGGACTTTGGGACCAGTCAACATGGATTTCAAGGAACTATATATAAGCTTTGCTAAGGAAGGACACAAACATCATATCAAAGGGATTACTTTAGGTTCTCTAGAAATTATCACCTTCCATTATATATAGAGTCATTAAAGAAAGGCCACTTAGGTATTATTGCACAATTCAATGTCATCCAAGTCATGGACACACTTGCACAAGACATTCACCCTGACTTGCAATCAATTCTCTCTAAACATCAATAGGTTTTTTAAACACCCAATGGTTCACCACTATCACATGGGGAGAATGACCATGGAATCCCCCTAATTTTGGGTAGTTAACCCTCCAATGTATGCCATTATTGGCACCTTTTTCCCCAAAGAATAAAATCGAAAATATCTTTTAGGAATAATTGGAGGTTCACATCATTCATCTCAATACAAGCCCTTATTCCTCATCAAGGTTTATGGTATTGAAAAAGGAAGGGAATAGGTGGATGTGTCCATATTTTAAAACTATCAATAAGTTTACTCTTAAGGATAAATTTCCTATTCCGGTCATTGATGATCTCTTGGATGAGTTTCATGGAGCCGAGTTCTTCATTAAACTAGATATATGTTCTTGATGCCACCAAATTAGGATGAAAGAAGCAGGCATTACTAATACATATTTCAACACCTGCGAGGGTCATTATGAGTTTCTAGTCATTACTTTTTGGAATTTTCAATGCTCCATCCACCTTTTAAAACCTCATGAACAAGATATTATCATCTTCCCTCCGCTATTTATGTTGGTTTTCTTTGATGATATCTTGATCCATAGCACAACATGGGAAGTTCACGTGGAGCAAGTCAATCATGCCTTGCAGTTAGTAAGGTACCATTAGTTATTTATGAGGAATTTCAAATGTGCCTTCGGGGTTACCAAGGTTGAATACTTGGGTCACATTGTGAATCAAGATGTAGTATGAGTGGACACAAACAAAATGGTGACTATGCAAGATTGGTCACACCCTAATACCCTTAAGAGCTTATATGGGTTCCTAGGACTTACCATCTACTATAGGAAGTTTGTGAAAAATTACAGCAAAATTGTAGCTCCAATCCCCCTTAAATCATTCCATGTGCACTACTCTAGTATTAGCAATGCTTGATTTCACTTAGATTTTTATCTTAGAATGTGATTCATTTGGATGCAATCTCTGCACTACTATAGTATTATCAATGCTTGATTTCACTTAGACTTTTATCTTAGAATGTGATGCATTTGGATGCAATCTAAGTGGCATATTGATACAAGAAGGATGTCCTTTCTCCTTGACCAATAAAAAATTATGTGATAAGAATTTACGCAAATATAAATATAAAAAAGATATGATGGCCATTCGTCATGTAGTTGAGACAA
This sequence comes from Pseudotsuga menziesii, assembly GCA_001517045.1. Lineage (NCBI taxonomy): Eukaryota > Viridiplantae > Streptophyta > Pinopsida > Pinales > Pinaceae > Pseudotsuga > Pseudotsuga menziesii. Next base: position 617,404 of record LPNX011236500.1, on the reverse strand, counting down.
ACCTTAAACCTTCCGAGGCATCTTTAAGCCAAGGTGTTCATTTCGCTAACCGATATGATATTATGGCATTGACTCGAGAGAAACTATTTGAAGATATGGAAGATTGTCTTCCCATGTTGGTTCATAATCCAAATCCAAATAAAAATATAGATAACTCCTCGAGTGAGAGCCCCGCTTTACATACAAGATATAAAGAAGCTACTAATAAATCCTATCCAGTGTTTTGTTAATTAATTATGGGTTATCTGATAGCTTCAAATTCTTTAGAACAAGAGGAAGGACAATTAGTTTCAGAAGATCCCATTGTTGTGAACTCTCTTGAAGTACCTTCTCTTCAAATTCAATACTCCGAGAATAATATTGCAATTGCAACACGAAGCAAATCTATTCACAAAAGTGGGAAAAAAAGGAATGAAGATACTGAGTGGAACTAGCAGAAGCAACAAGGAAGGAAAATTGATAAAGAAAATCGAGAAGTTCAGTTTGCTCAAGATATTCGACAAGGTCGTTAATCCAACTTGGATAAGTATAAAGTATCTGGTGGATCTGCAGCCTCTAAATCCCACTAACAAGGAGGAGGTAAGACCTGCCCTGAAAATAAAAAGGTGGTTTCTTGGAACTACAGGGAATTGGGAATCTCCCAAAAAGTCTTGGCAATGAAAAATATCTCTCTCTGTGAAAACCCTTTATTCTCTGCATTGAAGAAACGAAGCTGGAGAAGTAGGTAATGTTAAATATTAGCACAAAGGTATGGAAAATAGTAATGCCTTAGTTGTTAGCTCCAGGAAGGATTTGTATAATCTAGAATCCATCTAAGCTCGAACTTATTGCTTCTGAAAGAAGACAGTCTTATATCTCACTTTTTTTAGGCAAAAAGAGGATGGATCTACGATAAATGTCATTAACATTTATTCTTCGGTGATTTATGGAGAAAAAATTATTTTCTCGCAGTCTCTGTATCAGCTTAAAAATGAAGGTTATGCTAGCAGGTGTGCCATTGGAGGAGACTTTAATACTACCCTATATAATTCTGAAAAAAAAAGAGGTGGAAGCTCTGTCCAAGATTCTTTATGGGAAATAATGGAGGACTTTATCTCAAGTTGGGACCTGTTTGACATAAAACCTGTAAAAGGACGCTTCACGTGGACCATCAAAAGGTCAAGGATTCACCATATAGCATCTCCCCTTGATAGATTCCAACTCCCTCTTTACAGAAGACATGGATCTAAATGAAAAAAAATGTTAGAGACTCTCTTATTACTATTCCTCAATTAGTCATGTAGAATGACAATTTGGATGTTTGTAAGGAAATATCAAAAGAATAATTCATCAAAGAAATATGGAGGTTTGATCCTGATAAAGTTCCTGGTCCAAACAACTTTACAATCCATTTTTACCAGGATTCCTATAATATTGTCAAGTATGATCTCTGTCGAATGGTGAACAATTCTAAAAACAAACACATGCTGGGAGGAAGCACTAATTCAACCTTCCTAGCTCCAGTTCCTAAGGACACAAACCCACTTCCTTCAGTTGCCCCAAGCTTATTTCTTTATGAAACGCTTCCTACAAGATACTTACAAAGATTCTGGCAAATCAGATAAATCCTCTGTTTTCCAAGATCATTTCTGAAAATCAAGGAGGGTTCATGCTTAATCGTAACATTCTGGACAATATTATTCTTGTCCAAGAGTCCCTTCATTCAAGCAATTCTGAAGGAGAAAAAGGTATGATTGTAAAGTTTGATATGGCCAATGCTTTTGATCGGGTAAAACATTATTTTTATTTCAAGTTTTGAAGAATTTTGGATTTTGTAATGGGTTCATTAGATGGGTGCAGGACTGCATTGGAAATCCTCGGATAGTTCCTTTGGTTAACGGAAGGCCTACTAAATTCTTCCAAGCCTCTTGTGGACGTCGTCAAGGATGTCCACTTTCCCCAATCCTGTACATTTTGATGGTTGATAGCTTTAGCAGATGGGAAAATTAGTGGGCTTGCAAATTGCTAGGAATTTTAAAAGCATAAATCACTCTCAATTTGCAAATGATACTCTGTCACTTGTGGGAGCTTCTAAAATTATTGCGAGTCATTTCAAAAGAATTCTAGATGCCTACTTAGAAATTTTTGGTGCCAAAGTTAATAAACATAAAATACAAATTATTGGTTGGAATTGTCTATAGCATATATTGCGAACCATCTCCATTATCCTAGAATTTCCATTCGTTTCATATTGGAAATCCTTCAAATATTTAGGTATTCCAATTTCGATTGGTTATGTCCTTAAAAAATATTGGGAGAGTCTTCTTCATAAATTAAAAAGAAAATATCTTCATGGGGCACACAATGGCTAAATGTGGTTAGTAGGATTGCTCTTATAAAACCTATCATTTCCTCTTTACCTATCTACCAATGTTCTAGTCTGCTGGTTCCTAAAGGTATTCAAGCTCAAATAGGAACGTTCTTACAAAAATTCTTATGGGAAGGAGGAAAATCCAACAAAAAAATGTTTTACTTGGTAAGAATGAATGTGGTTCGAGCCTTTAAGAAAAATGGAGGTATTTGTGCTCGTGACCCTACACTCTTGAATCAAGCTTTGGGAGCTAAATTGGTCTAAATAATTCTTAGAGATGGTGATGCTTGGTGGCAGAAAGCTATCAAAGTACATACCTCTCCTAGCTCAATCTTCTTTTTCTGGAGCAAAAATATTAGACAAAAAATGGTTCTGGAATATGGAGGTTATGCAAGGCCTCAACATCTCTTATTATAAACCACCTTAATTGGAAAGTTGCGAATGGTGAAAACATAGATCCATGGAATGATAATTATGTTGTTCAAATTTTTGTCGAAGTTCTCAATAAGGTTTCTAAGTTTTGCAGGAATGAGAACCATTAAAGATATCTCCCTTTGGGATCCTTCCATAGGATATTGGAATGGTTGGAATTGTGAAGGGATTCCCCAAACGCTTCAGAAGCAATAATTAAAAAAAGTAAACTATCAAAGGCTTTTTCTCCTATCGATATCCATTCAAGGATTCCCATGAATGGAATTGGAATACAGGGGGTTATTAGGTAAAACTAGGTTATGAAAAAACTTCTTGATTTGTCTTCTAATCCTCCCTCTTTAACTCTATGGAAGGATATTTGGCATCCAAATGTCTTACCAAAAGTGAATGTCTTTGTTGGACTATGGTCCATGGGAATATTTTAACTGTTGACAACTTACAAAAGAGAGGCATTCAAGGTCCTTCATGGTGCATCCTATGCAAAATATCTGAAGAATCTATCAAACATATATTCCAAGAATGCCATTTCTCTCTTGATTTGGTGTCATGCTTATGCAGAGATTGGTGTTATCCCATGTCTCCCCTCCCCTTGGAGATCCATGTTCAACTTTTGGAAATGTATCCTTATGAGCCCCCTTCAGTCCAAAGCTCTCATAAATCATTTTGGCATAGCTCCTCCAAAATATATTTGTTCGAAAATATGGTTGGTGTGAAATAGAGATGTGTTCAATTTTGAATGTCTCTCCCCCTCTATGGTGGCTTCTCAAGCTCAAATCCTTCTCTCTAAATCCCTTTAGGCTACATATTTTACTTCTCACAAGATCAATGAGCTCAGTTATTCTGAGGAGCGATGGATTTCAAGGATAAAAGAGCATGTTTCCAATCATTCCATAGATCGCAGACCTCATAAAGAAAGGTCCTGGAAATTCTGCATGTCTTTGAAAGAATTCTCTACTTAGTTTAAACATCAACATGTTTCAATTTTGTTCTTTGACAGTGCTTCCAAAGAAAATTCAAGGAAAGCTGGAGTAGAAGGAATGATTCTCTTCTCTGATAAATCAATTGAAAATTACGCCTAGGGTCCTAGTCATGCTAGAAATAATCAAGAAATGCAATTGTCTCTGTGGAAGGGACTTAACCTTCTCAAGAAAAAATGAATTATAACATCTTATGTGATTGGGGACTCTCTCCTCACGATTTCCAAACTCCGGTCAATTCAATAAGGGAAAATAGAAACCTCACAAGATCTAATAAGCGGAATCTCTCAAAATAAGTACCTAGTTATCCTCCTGATCTTTTTTCCATGTTCTGTGTGAACTCAATAATGAGGTCTATATCCAAACCAACAAAGGAGTTTTGTTGGATTATGGTAAGTTGGTCTTCTCAAAAGGGGACTTTGAAATTATTTATTAGAATTTGAATGCCATTTAGATCTTCAAGCAGATAGTTATAATAATGTTTGCAACACATGGAGAATGAAGATACAAACTGAACAAAACAAAACACACATGAAATAGATGAGTATTGCTTGGGAATTTACAGTATCATTCACAATAATAAAATCTAATGTTACAATAGTTTACATAGGAAAAGAATTTGAATACATTAGATAGAAATTCGAATCTATCCATTGGATGTGACTGTATCTAACTGACCATCTAACTCATGGTGTCTCAATCAATATCTGAGTCCAGCAGATCAACTCCCAGATGTCCAACAACTCAATCAATCAATGATAGCTAGTTAACTCAGTGCAACTGAGTGTGGTAGGTGGGAAAAGGTGCCTACTCCACATGCATCCATGCATTAGCCATGCATAACTAGTGCTAGCTAGCTGATTGTGAACTAACTGAAAGTAACTAGGGGCTAACTAAGACTAACTAGTTCCAACCCCAACTAACTGAAGGAGGTTGTGTCGGGACTCCCAGTGGCTCCTAAAATGTAGGGATTGGTCTAGGAAGCGCCCAAACTTATGCATCCACATGCAGCAAGTGGCAGTTAACCTATAGCAGCGTTCCCCACACTCTAGTGACTGGTACATGTGGCCCCATCAAGCAAGTGGACCCAATGGTACTATTGGACCCAATTAATTAATTAAGGTTCCTAAGTTAGGCTAAATAATCTAATAGACAATATGGTCAAGGGAGGATTAAAAATCCTAACACCCCCCTGAATCCTAACTTGGACAATTGTGGGCCCTGGTAACAAGACCATAGGTCACCCAAATACAATCTAAAAGAAATAATGCTTCTTAATACAACCGAGGAAACAGGGAAAACCTCATGGGAACCCCCCCCCCGCCTCAAGATAAGCAGAAATCAGGAAATATAAGTTAAAAACTTGCAAAAGCTTTTGATGCAATTTGCAGCAGTAATGCAGTATTCTAGTTCTTTTGTGCAGCAACATCTTGAATCTGTGCATGTGAACCTCTGAATCCAAACAAAGTGTGTAACGTCCCCGACCCTCCGACCGACAAAGAGGACGCTACTATATGCCAAATCATTCGAAGATCTAGCCCCATGAACATGGAGATACATATACATATAATGCTGAAGCATGATACTTTAAATCATAAAACATATCACGAAGCATAATCATTCATTATACACAACAGAAGCAAAACATATCAATCAACACTTCATGCATATACCGATCAGCCTTTAACATGTATAGCATCATTCATTAACAGTAAATATATAATTGCAGACACAAGTTAGGCAAAAGTACTTCTCTTTATAGAGAACTTGTTCCACAACCAGCTACGTTGCTGCAACGTTCCACCCAACCATAGGCCCGTGTGCTCCTTAATCTCTCAGCAACGCTGCCACCCTCGAGCCGAGCATGATTCCCCAAGGAATAAGGAACTAACAGGCTTACACGTAGCCAAGGATAACAACACCATTGGGGTACACAGTTCAGCCAATCCAACACAATTGGGTTTATCAGGCGAACAATAGATTGGACAAGCCAACAAGGTTGGGTTTATCAGGCCATCCAGGAGCTGGGAAAGGCTAATGCTAAGCTGGTGCACCGACACTAGAACTAGACTGGCTTCTAGAACACCCACACACACCCAACACAAGGAAATCAGTCCTTTCTCTGCAACGCAGTCCCTCAGACCCTGATCTCCCTTCCAGTGTTATTCAGGGGTTGTGTAGAAGAAAACCAACTCGGTGGCTCTGTCTGTGTGGTTCTCAACCACCAGGTTTATCAAGCATATCAGGCCCTCATTCCCACTCCAAGGCAATCCATGGACAAAACCGCTGCATGCAAGCAACCAAGCAACTAGACAAGCTTTACAGGGAAGACACAACCAGTCATTCGTGGAAAACCAGTAGTCCGCAACACTATGAACCCTCAGCACTGATGCTTAATACAGTCGTTGGAGTAACTGCACAGACTGGAAAATGGGAAGAGAACAAAACTCCCAAACGGTGAGGGATGGAAAAAGGCACAGGTAAACAAAATGTGGAAGAAAATTACGGTCATGACCCAACAATAGAGTAGCAGTCTTCAACTCATGATTCAACAATGGAAATGACAGAACATTATGTAACCTGGTAATCGTGGAAAAAGACACCGACTTTGCGTGAACAGAGGAAAGAAAATGATCCGCAAGCCTTCAAATTCGTGAGGCAGAACTAGCATGCTCGCAAGCCAACAATTGGTGGGAAAGACGCACTCTCTGCGTGAATGGGAAGAAACTCTGCCTGAACAGGAGGGGAAGAATCTCTCTGAAATGCAAGGCGGTGTAAGAGGAATGGCGAACCCCCATCAATGGAATCGTTCCTCCTTTTAACTCAGCCCGCGGGAAGGTGGAGAACAAACAAACTCTCGATCCTTCTCCCTAGTGGGCAGACCATCCGCCACAACAAAGGCACGCTGTGGAGAGCAAGAGCAAGCGTGGGCGTAGTGGTGGTTTTTCCTGCTAGCCCATCGCTGCTCCCACTAACAACAGAAAATTAAGGTGGTTTAAGGAGACAAAGAGAGTGGTGACAAATGGCTTTTCCCCCTCCATGGCTCAGGATTTAACTTTCCCCCTCCTTACCCTTAGGAATCATGCCCCTTCTCAATTTAATTGCCACGAACATAGCTGGTTGATTTATTTAATTAAAATGCGTGTTTACATGATGCTACCATTAAATATATGACGTGTGTCCTGATATACCATCGATGACCATTCCCAAAACAGAAACACAACATAACCAAATCGATGGTGGGGCCTTGGCCTTTAGCTCCGCACCAAGATTATTTACAATATGTGTATTTAATGCAAGCAGGGTCAAAACCAGGGTGTTACATTCCGCTCCCCCTTCAATAGCACTGTCCTCGGTGCTTTACAAAATTTGAACAAAAGTTACACTGGTACCGCCTCAGTCTTCCGCAGGATTGAACAAAAATGGATGTGCCAATCGCATGGCATTCTCCAGCTCCCACGTAGCCTCTTCAGGTCCATAATGCTCCCATTGCACCTTTACCTGCCCTATGGCTTAGTTCCAGAGCATTGTGACCTTCCTATCGAGGATGCGCATTGGCTCAATTTGGAACTATCCCTCGGGTTCCACCTGAATCACATCCCAATTTATCACATGGTTAGGATCATGTACATATTTCTTAAGCAAATAAACATGAAAAACATTATGAGCTCTAGTACTAGTAGGAAATGCAAGTCTATATACAATAGGCCCTATTCTTTCAAGCACTTCAAAGGGCCCACAGTATCTAGGTGACAGCTTGGCACAACTTCCAAGCTTCAAGGAACTTTTCTTTGCCTTCACTCTGAGGTAAAAATGATCCCCAACACTGAACTCTCTGTTCATCCTATGCTTATCTGCATAACTTTTCTGTCTGTCATGTGCTGCTTTCAGGTTCTACCTGATCTTTACAATCTCTTGCTCCATTTCCTTGAGCAATTCTGGTCCAAGCACAACTCTGTTCACCGGGTTGTCCCAAGTCACTGGTGTCCTGCACCTTCTGCCTTACAAATCTTCATACGGACTCATCCCCAAGGATGCCTGCTGTCCATTGTTGTAAGCAAAATCTACCAAGTGTAAGTAATCTTCCCACTTGGTTGGTTTGTCCATCACATAGATGCGAAGCATATCTTCAAGCACCTGATTAACTCTTTCTGTCTGCCCATCTGTCTGAGGATGGTATGCAGTGCTGAAGTTTAACTTTGTGACCAAATCTGCAAACAACCCCTTCCAAAAATTGGAAGTGAACTTGACATCTCTGTCAGAAACTATCGCCTTCGGTAATCCATGTAATTTGAAAATCTCCTTCATGAAGATCTTTGCAATGTCATCAGTCTTATGCGTAGACTTCACTGGTATAAAATGTGCTGCTTTTGTCAACTTGTCTACTACAACCATGATGGAATCATGTTGTCTCTAAGTCATCGGCAATCTTGTAATAAAATCCATGGAATAACTTCCCATTTCCATTCTGGAACTGGCAAAGGCTGCAACAATCCCGCTGGGTGTTGATGCTCAACCTTTATCTGTTGACATTTTATGCACCTTGAAATGTATTCAGCCATGTCCTTTTCCATACCTGGCCAAAAGTACTGCTTTCTAGCTGTAGCAATTGTCTTCTGCTATCCTAGGTGACCGGAATATGGAGCTTGATGGATTTCATCCCTAACACTTCTCCTCAATTTTGCTACATTCAAAATATAAATTCTTCCTTTAAAAGTGAGAAGTCCATCTTCTTCCAATTTATATCCCTCATACCTCTTCTCAAGACTTTGCTGCTGAAATTTGTCTTTTACCTGCTCATACAATTCATCTCCGGTAACATGATTACCAATCTGTTGCCTCAAGTCGGATTGACAAATACTAAGAGATGCCACATGCATTTCCTGTACCTTCCTGCTAAGTGCATCAACTACCTTGTTTTCTTTTCCTTTTATGTGCTTGATTTCGAAATCCAACTCACATAAAAATTCCAGCCATCTTGCTTGCCTAGCATTCAGAGTAGGCTGATCAAACAAATACTTCAGTCCACAGTGATCTGTTCTGAGCTCAAATCTTCTACCCATCAAGTAATGTCTCCACATCTTGAGGGCATGTACTATGGCTGCAAGCTCTAGATCATGAGTGGCATAGTCATTCTCATGCTCCTTCAACTTTCTTGACTCATAACATACCACGTGGTTATCCTGCATAAGGACTCGTCCAAGCCCTTGTCCACATGCATCGGTATATACCACAAAATCTTTCTCTGGGTCTGCAACTTTCAATATTGGTGCACTGGTGAGAAGATTCTTCAACCGCTGGAAGCTTTCTTCACACTTCGAAGTCCATTCGAACTTTAGTCCCTTCTTTTGCAAAGAAGTGATGGCGTGTGCAACTTTGGAAAATTCTTCAATGAATCTCCTGTAGTATCCTGCAAGTCCCATAAAAGATCTTACATCCGACACCTTTCTTGGAGTAGGCCAATTCATAGTGGCTTCAATCTTCTCAGGGTCTACTGATATACCCTCTTTTGAGATAATGTGACCCAAGTACTGAATTCTATCCCTGTAGAAGTCACACTTGCTTAATTTTGCATATAGCTGATGTTACCTGAGTACTTGCAAAGTCAGTCTCAAATTCTCTTCATGCTCTTCCTCATTCTTAGAATAAACAAGAATGTCATCAAGGAAAACAAGAACAAACTTGTCCAAATACTTACTGAAGACACTGTTCATAAGGCACATAAATGCATCTGGTGCATTTGTGAGACCAAACGGTACCACTACAAACTCATAATGTCCATACCTTGTCCTGAAATCTATCTTATGAATGTCTTCATCCTTGATTCTTACCTGATGGTAACCAGACCTCAAGTCAATCTTGGAAAATACCTTTGCTCCTCTCATTTGGTCAAAGAGGTCATCAATCCTAGGAAAAGGATATTTATTCTTCACAGTAACTTTGTTGAACTGCCTGTAATCAATACATAACCTGAGTGTACCATCTTTCTTTTTCACAAACAGAACCGGTGCTCCCCAAGGAGACACACTCGGTCGGATATACTTCTTTTCCAACAGCTCTTGCAGTTGCATCTTCAACTCTAGCATCTCTGATGTACTCATCCTGTAGGGTGTCTTGGACACTGGTGCCGCTCCTGGCACAAGTTCAATGGTGAAATCAATGTCCCTCTGCGGAGGAAGCCCTAGAATCTCATCAGGAAACACATCCTTGAATTCTTGTAACACTAATAGTCCTCCAACCTAGGAGTCTCATCTCCTGTTGGTTCCAGAATATGAGCTGCATAAAACTGGCAACCCTTCCTACAGAACTTCTTCAACTGCATTGCTGAAACCTGCCTTACTAAAATTACTTTCACAATACCTTTCACAACTACCGGGTTTCCTTCTTCATCCGTGCATTAAAAAGTCTTCTTATAACAATCAAGAGTCACTCTGTGAGCTTCTAACCAATCCATTCCAATGAGAACATCATAGGAACCAAGCGGTATAACATTCATATCTACACAAGTGATCAATCCATTCATAACCAATGGACATTTCTCTACCAATTCACTGACTTTGCTCTTAGTCCCAGTGGCTAGCTGAACTAACCAAGATTTTCTATGCTTTACCTTCTTAAGAGCACAAGTCTCCACTATTCTAGGAGTAATGTAACTGTGAGTAGAACCAGGGTCAATCAAAATAGAAACAGATTGTTCAACAATCTTACCTGCAACTTCAACCACAGTTGACTGATGATCTGCCTGGCGGTCCTCCAATGCTGCATAAATTCTAGGGACTGCCCTTGCTACTTGACCCACTATTTCCGCTTCATGAATGTTATAAGCTGGTCTTGCACTTTCATTCTCAAGGGGACAATATCTGCGCAAGTGAGGTCCTTCACATTTCCAACATTTGAGTGCACCTTTATTCTGATGTGGCTCTTTAGGCTTTCCACGTGTCACTCCAACTGGATTACTCGCAGCTTGGGATGGCTGCTTCTGTTGATTTATGAATCTAGAAGGTTTGAAACCTTTCTTTCTTTGGTCAAACTTTTCATTCTTCTTGTCCTTCCAATTCCTTATGGTAATTAGGTTTACCTTTGCTTTGCTCATAGCAATATTTAGCCTTTCTTATTGCTTCTTCGAGAGTTCTCAGCTCATAGAACTCAATTCTATCTTTGTAGGCTTGAGGCAATCCACTTAGAAACCGTTGGATCTTCACATTTTCATCTCTGATGTACCGGACATACCTCAACAATTAAAAAAAATTATTTGCATATTCATCCATGGTTTGCTGTCCCAATCTCAGCTCATGGAACTCCTTGATCTTGTCATCATAATACCCGTCAGAAAGGTATTTCTCCCTGAAATACTTCTTGAACTGTTGCCACTTCAGTTTTCTCTTGTTGATCCTCTTTACTTGCTTGAAATGTTCCCACCAAATGGATGCCCTTCCATTCAGATTGAATATGACAACTCGTGCTTTCATGTTTCCTAAATAATCCTGCAGCTGAAATTACTTCTTTATCCCAAGAAGCCAAGCTTCAGCTTCGTGTCCCGTCTTTATCTCACCATCAAAAGTAGGAGGTTTAGCTTTCCTAAATTCATCCCGAGAGCGATCCCTATGGTACCTTCTTTTTTTCCTTTTATGAGAAGATGAACTTGTATCTCCACTGGATTCTTCAGAGTCAGATGATCCACTGGAAGTCCTTCTCCTTCTCCTAATGCTGCTCTTACTGCCTTCTGGTCTTGATGTACCCCATCCAGAATCTATCCTTTTCTGCAAATCTGTCAAGCTTTCCAATATGGCAGCATTCAATTGATGCTGCTCTTCCTGGGCTTTAACCAAGCTTCTCATGGTGGATGCAACCTCGAAAGGTGTCCCCTGGAATCTCCTTCCATTAGATTTTATGTCATCATTTCTATTATAGACATTTTCTCCCATGGCATCTTCTGCTCACTCGTAAGAATCCCGAGCATCATACCCATCATGGGTTCTCATGACTGAACCACCTCTTGCCTTACCACACTGTTCCTTCTGGAGTACTGCTCTTGGAAGTTATCTAAAGTTCTGCAAATTTGTTAGTAGCAAACTGTTAGATGCATAACATTAATATAAATAAAAACTACTTACCTTTTCTTCTGGAAATATAAACAACAATTATGCTAAAACACATAATTTTCTCTATTTCATATTCAGCTTTGTGACGACGGATAGTCTGTTGAAATCTACTGAAAACTTGCTAGAAGACAGTCGAAAACTGCATGAAAAATCACTGAGAATTTCTTTTGAAAACCTAAATTCCTTAGGCCCAAATCGGACCTCATCCCAGCTATTCTGTCGATTCTACGGTGCTCAAAACAACTAGATCTCCGATCTGCATCGGTGAGCAAGTTAACTGTTCATCGGGTGCATAGTCGTTTGAGCAGCAACGGTGGAAAAAGATATTCCTCCGGTTTCCACGGTCATCCATCGGCGAGTTGCTTGTTTAATTCCTTCTGCGTATCGGGCCTGCAGTGGCCTATCATTCCACAACGGCGGCCAACAATCCTGTTATAATTTCTGCGGATCACCATTTTCTCGGCGGTTGGAGTGTCATCCCACTGTGGCATTGGACTCTCAGTCCTCTAGGCGTCCGCAATGACAGCAAACCAATCAACTATTTCTCGTTGATCCTTTTCTTGCCTATCGACGAAAACTTCCCCTGTCCATCGCCAGTCATCTACTGTTTTTCGTCGCCGCCCAGGGTTATTGTTCATTACTACTTCGGCATCGGCGACTGGAGGACAAGTTCGTCGGTGAGATAGTCGACTAAGTAACCAGAACGGCGGCTCATCAACTTTGATCCCTTCAGCTGTTCATCGACGATGAATACATTTAACATGATTCGATGGCCGATGAAGTCAACACTTGGAAAATTTGGGAGCTTCCGCGCCATCGGCGGTCGGATCAACTATCCATCGGAGGTATAGTGGTCTAGTCCTCCACAACGATGGGCACTCGATAAACTAATTTTTGTCGATGATTTCAACACTTAAACTGATTTTTTGAAACTTTCTTCTTCTATCAGTGGTGACAATGACCATTCTCCTTCGATCAGCGTCTGAGACACATCGACATCGGCTAGCGGAACCTGTATGCGTCGGAGCATTAGTGCACTAGGCATCTGCAATGACGGTGCTTTGAGCCACTAATTCCTTCCGATGTTCATCGGCGATGAATAGTACTAAGAGTTTTCGATGGCAGATGACATCAATACTTAGAAAAAATTTCAAAACTTTTTCTCTTTTACTTTCACTTTCTTCCGCCGCGTCAGTTGTCAGAACGACTAGCAACTGCTGCATCGGGTGGTTAGTTCCCTAGTCACCTGCAATGGCGACAATCCACTCAACTAATTCCTTCCGCTGGCGATGAATACCACTAATATTTTCCAATTGGTGGGCTGAAACACATCGGCATCAGGAATCAGAACCCTTCCTCGTCGAAAGACTAGTGCTCTAGGCTTCCGCAACGGCGGGCGCACGAACCACTAACATCTTCCGATGGCCGATGATTTCATTACTTAGGGACATTTTCAAAAAAGTTTCCGCTGCCGGAACGTCTTTTCTCCGCGGCATCGACAGTCGAAGGATCTATCCGTCGGAGGGATAGTCCTCTAGCCGTCCGCAACGGCATACGCATCATCTGCTAATCTCTGCCGATGTTTCAGTGATCGCTTCATCATAGTGGTGCCGATTGCCGATGATTTTTAACACTTAGGAAAATTTTCCAAAATTTCTGGGCGTAGGCGGTCGCAGGCTCTATGCGTCAGAATCATAGAGGTCTAACCATCCGCAAAGGCAGCAACTCATTCAGCTAAAAATTTTCAAAGTTTTTTCGGTTACCGTCCGTCGGGTGGCCTTTCCACTAAGTGCCCGCTGCATCGGAATATCTTATCACTAATTCTTCCGATGGATCGATAGTTATGGTACTTAGAAAATTTTCTGAGTTTTCCTACAACAATTTCTGATTGCTGCTGGGAAGAAGATAGCCTGCCTCTGCTATCTGATCTGTCATGGCCCATTCAGGCCCAAGATGCAACCAGAGCTCTGATACCACACTGTAACGTCCCTGACCCTCCGACCGGCGAAGAGGACGCTACTATACGCCAAATCATCCGGGGATCTAGCCCCATGAACATGGAGATACATATACATATAATGCTGAAGCATGATACTTTAAATCATAAAACATATCACGAAGCATAAGCATTCATTATACACAACGGAAACAAAACATATCAATCAACACTTCATGCATATACCGATCAACCTTTAACATGTATAGCATCATTCATTAACAGTAAATATATAATTTCAGACACAAGTTAGGCAAGAGTACTTATCTTTATAGAGAACTTGTTCCGCAACCAGCAATGTCGCTGCAACGTTCCACCCAACCATAGGCCCGCATGCTCCTTAATCTCTCAGCAACGCTGCCACCCTCGAGCTAGGCATGATTCCCCAAGGAATAAGGAACTAAGAGGCATACATGTAGCCAAGGATAACAACACCACTGGGGTACACAGTTCAGCCAAGACAACACAGTTGGGTTTATCAGGCGAACAACATATTAGCCAAGCCAACAAGGTTGGATTTATCAGGCCATCCAGGAGCTGGGAAAGGCTAATGCTAAGCTGGTGCATCAACACCTGAATGGCTTCTAGAACACCCACACACACCCAACACAAGGACATCAGTACTTTCTCTATAACGCAGTCCCTCATACCCTGATCTCCCTTCCAGTGTTATTCAGGGGTTATGGAGAAGAAAACCAGCTCAGCGGCTTTGTCTATGTGGTTCTCAACCACCAGGTTTATCAAGCATCTCAGGCCCTCATTCCCACTCCAAGGAAATCCATGGACAAAACCGCTGCATGCAAGCAGCCAAGCAACTAGACAAGCTTTACAGGGAAGAAAAAGCCAGTCATTCATGGACAACCAGTAGTCCACAACACTATGAACCCTCAGCACCGATGCTTAATACAATCGTTGGAGTAACTTCACAGACTAGAAAATGGGAAGAGAACAAAAATCCCAAATGGTGAGGAATGGAAAAATGCACAGGTAAACAAAATGTGGAAGAAAATTACAGTCACGACCCAGCAATAGAGTAGCAGTCTTCAGCTCGTGATTCAATGATGGAAATGACAGAACATTATGCAGCTTGTTAATCGTGGAAAAAGACACAGACTCTGCATGAACAAAGGAAAGAAAACGATCCGCGAGCCTTCAAATTCGTGAGGCAGAACTAGCATGCTCGCAAGCCAACAATCAGTGGGAAAGACGCACTCTTTGCGTGAACGGGAAGAAACTCTGCCTGAACAGGAGGGGAAGAATATCTCTGAAATGCAAGGTGGTGTAAGAGGAATGGCGAACCCCCATTAATGGAATCATTCCTCCTTTTAACTCAGCCCGCGGGAAGGTGGAGAACGAACAAACTCTCGATCCTTCTCCCTTGTGGGCAGACCATCCGCCATAACAAAGGCACGTCGTGGAGAGCGAGAGTAAGCATGGGTGTAGTGGTGGTTTTTCCTTCCAGCCCATCGCTGCTCCCACTAACAACAAAAAATTAAGGTGGTTTAAGGAGACAAAGAGAGTGGTGACATATGGCTTTTCCCCCTCCATGGCTCAGGATTTAACTTTCCCCCTCCTTACCCTTAGGAATCATGCCCCTTCTCAATTTAGTTGTCGTGAACATAGCTGGTTGGTTTATTTAAATAAAATGTGTGTTTACATGATGCTACCATTAAATATATGCCATATGTCCCCATATACCATCGATGACCATTCCCAAAACAGAAACACAACATAACCAAATCGATGGTGGGGCCTTGGCCTTTAGCTCCACACCAAGATTATTTACAATATGTGTATTTAATGCAAGTGGGGTCGAAACTGGGGTGTTACATTCCCCTCCCCCTTCAATAGCATTGTCCTTAGTGCTTTACAAAATTTGAACAAAAGCTACACTGGTACTGCCTCAGTGTTCCGTAGGATTGAACAAAAATGGATGTGCCAATTGCATGGCATTCTCCAACCCCCACGTAGCCTCTTCAGGTCCGTAATGCTCCCATTGCACCTTTACCTGCCCTATGGCTCGGTTCCAGAGCATTGTGACCTTCCTTTCAAGGATGCGCATTGGCTCGATTTGGAACTCTCCCTCGAGTTCCACGTGAATCACATCCCAATTTATCACATGGTTAGGATCATGAACATATTTCTTAAGCAAAGAAACATGAAAAACATTATGAGCTCTAGTACTAGTAGGAAATGCAAGTCTATATGCAACAGGACCTATTCTTTTAAGCACTTCAAACGACCCATAGTATCTAGGTGACAGCTTGGCACAACTTCCAAGCTTCAAGGAACTTTTCTTTGCCTTCACTCTGAGGTAAACATGATCCCCAACATTGAACTCTCTGTTCATTCTATGCTTATCTGCATAGCTTTTCTATCTGTCCTGTGCTGCTTTCAAGTTCTGCCTGATTTTTACAACCTCTTGCTCCATTTCCTTGCGCAATTCTGGTCCAAGCACAACTCTGTTCACTTCGTTGTCCCAATTCACTGGTGTCATGCACCTTATGCCATACAAAGCTTCATACGGACTCATCCCCAAGGATGCCTATTGTCCATTGTTGTAAGCAAACTCTACCAAGTGTAAGTAATCTTCCCACTTGGTTGGTTTGTCCATCACATACATGCGAAGCATGTCTTCAAGCACCTAATTAACTCTTTCTGTCTGCCCATCTGTCTGAGGATGGTATGCAGTGCTGAAATTTAACTTTGTGCCCAAATCTGCAAACAACCTCTTCCAAAAATTGGAAGTGAACTTGACATCTCTGCCAGAAACTTTCGCCTTCGGTAATCCATGCAATTTGAAAATCTCCTTCATAAAGTTCTTTGCAATATCATCAGTCTTATGCGTAGACTTCACTGGTATAAAATGTGCTGCTTTGTCAACTTTTCTACTACAACCATGATGGAATCATGTTATCTCCAAGTCATCGACAATCCTGTAATAAAATCCATGGAAATAACTTCCCATTTCCATTCTAAAATTGGCAAAGGCTGCAACAATCCTACTGGGTGTTGATGCTCAACCTTTACCTGTTGACATTTCATGCACCTTGAAATGTATTCAGCCATGTCCTTTTTCATACTTGGCCAAAAGAACTGCTTTCTAGCTATAGCAATTGTCTTCTGATATCCTGGGTGACCAGAATACGGAGCTTGATGGATTTCATCCATAACACTTCTCCTCAATTCTGCTACATTCGAAATATAAATTCTGCCTTTAAAAGTGAGAAGTCCATCTTCTTCCAATTTATATCCCTCATACCTCTTCTCAAAACTTTGATGCTGCAATTTGTCTTTTACCTGCTCATACAATTCATCTCCAGCAACATGATTACGAATCTTCTACCTCAAGTCAGATTGACAAATACTAAGAGATGCCACATGCATTTTCTATGCCTTCCTGCTGAGTGCATCAGCTACCTTGTTTTCTTTTCCTTTTATGTGCTTGATTTCGAAATCGAACTCACATAAAAATTCCAACGATCTTGCTTGCCTAGCATTCAGAGTAAGCTGATCAAACAAATACTTCAGTCCACAGTGATCTGTTCTGAGCTCAAATATTATACCCATCAAGTAATGTATCCACATATTGAGGGCATGTACTATGGCTGCAAGCTCTAGATCATGAGTGGCGTAGTCCTTCTCATGCTCCTTCAACTTTCTTGACTCATAACATACCACGTGGTAATCCTGCATAAGGACTCCTCCAAGCCCTTGTCCACATGCATCGGTACATACCACAAAATCTCTCTCTGGGTCTGCAACTTTCAATACCAGTGCACTGGTGAGAAGATTCTTCAACTGCTGGAAGATTTCTTCACACTTCGTAGTCCATTCGAACTTTACTCCCTTCTTTTGCAAAGAAATGATGGTGTGTGCAACTTTGGAAAATCCTTCAATGAATCTCCTGTAGTATCCTGCAAGTCCCATAAAAGATCTTACATCCATCACATTTCTTGGAGTAGGCCAATTCATAATGGCTTCGATCTTCTCAGGGTCTGCTGATATACCCTCTTTTGAGATAATGTGACCCAAGTACTGAATTCTATCCCTGTAGAAGTCACACTTGCTCAGTTTTGCATACAGCTGATGTTCCCTAAGCACTTGCAAAGCCAGTCTCAAATGCTCTTCATGCTCTTCCTCATTCTTAGAATAAACAAGAATGTCATCAGGGAAAATAAAAACAAACTTGTCCAAATACTTACTGAAGACACTGTTCATAAGGCACGTAAATGTAGCTGGTACATTTGTGAGACCAAATGGTACCACTACAAACTCATAATGTCCATACCTTGTCCTGAAGGTTGTCTTATGAATGTCTTCATCCTTGATTTTCACCTGATGGTAACCAGACGTCAAGTCAATCTTGGAAAATACCTCTGCTCCTCTCATTTGGTCAAATAGTTCATCAATCCGAGGCAAAGGATATTTATTCTTCATAGTAACTTTGTTGAACTGCCTGTAATCAATACATAACCTGAGTGTACCATCTTTCTTTTTCACAAACAAAACCGGTGCTCCCCAAGGAGACACACTCGGTCGGATATACTTCTTTTCCAACAGCTCTTGCAGTTGCATCTTCAACTCTAGCATCTCCGGTGTACTCATCCTGTATAGTGTCTTGGACACTGGTGCTTCTCCTGGCACAAGTTCAATGGTGAAATCAATGTCCCTCTACGGAGGAAGTGCTGGAATCTCATCAGGAAACACATCCTTGAATTCCTATAACACCTGATAGTCCTCCAACCTAGGAGTCTCATCTTCTGTTGGTTCCAAAATATGAGTTGCATACAACTGGAAACCCTTCCTACAGAACTTCTTCAACTGCATTGTTGAAACCTGCATTATTGAAATTACCTTCGGAATACCTTTCACACCTACCGGGTTTCCTTCTTCATTCATGCATTCAAAATTCTTGTTATAACAGTCAAGCTTCACTCTATGAGCTTCTAACCAATCCATTCCAATGAGGACATC